>PVKH010018355.1:0-15152 GCA_004027955.1 Chaetophractus vellerosus | reverse complement strand
TAAATGTGGTTTGTGCTGATTGTTAGAATTTTATTAATGAAGAAATCTGGAATTTCCAAGTTACAATTATGTGTTCTAGCAATTATATATCCTTAGAACAATTAAATACATGTTTTTATGGATAAATTTAGCTAGACAAAAATGGGAAAAATATAAGCAGTATGCTATTACAACACTGTACTGTTTTTTACCTCATGCTCTAAGGAAGTCATATGTAATCTTCTCCAAAACTCTTTCAACAAAACCATTACAACAGTCTGCTGTCTAAAATAAAGTCTTTTTTAGAAATGTAATTTAATTATTTTTTTAAAAAGATACTTAGATTACATAAATGTTACATGAAAATTATAGGGATTCCCATATGCTCACCTCCCACACCTCCCACAATCTCCCACACAAACAACCTTCATTAGTGTGGCACATCACATACAATAGATATACACATCTTGGGGCTCTGCCACTAGGCATGGGCCATAGTTCACACTGTAGACCACACTCTCTTCCACACAGTTCTGCATGTTATATGATGATATAAAATGGCCTATATCTGTCATTGCAATGTCACTCAGGATAATTCCCAAGTCCTGAAAAAGTAGTCCCTGTATTACAACTGTTTTGCAATCTCTAGGATAAAAGAGTATCATTTCCAGTGGAATTCCATTACTCATTAAGAAAAATACTTATTTATTATAAAATGGAAGCTAACTAATTAGGGAAAACATTTATGAAGACAGGATATTCAGATTTTCTGTACCACCTACCCAATTGCCGGAAAAAAAAAAACAACAACAAAGTCTCAAACTGTGCGAGTAAATAGAGAATTAGGAACTTATAACCATTTCAGTGTTGTTTGAGAATATAATACTTTTTACAAAGGGTGATTTGCTGTAGATGGGACAATAAGCTGTCAGTTTTATTTTCTATTACTATTTTGTACAAAATCTTGGTTTTAACAATTTGCTTAAAGGATTTCCACATTGGTACTGAGTCTAATAATGACCTTAGGTATTAATGCATGAGATACTTTTCACTTACCGCTACTCACTCTGGCACTGTGAATCTGAAAACATATCAATGAGTTCCAATAGTTGATGATTGTCCCAATTCTTCCAGAGAATCTTACATATTTTATCTATAAATCTTGGATTAGTATTTGAGTTACATACTCATTTGTTTGCCCATGGTTTATGTCCTGCCAGCCAGGAGCCAGGAAGCTCTAGTTGCTGGGGGTATAATGATAGGCAAGGTACAAGGAATGCAGTGTTAACACATGGGATAACACGAAAGAATCTTGAATACCTTATGTTGAGTGAAGTAAGTGAGACACTGAAGGAAAAATATTACATGACTTTACTGATATGAATTAAGCAAATCGAGCAGATTCACAGAGCTAGAGTCTGAAAGATAGGTTACAAGAGACAGAAAAGAAGAAGAAGGTTATGAACCAATGCCCATATGGGCATAATCTATGATATGGTGGAAGTGTGCAGTTGTGCAGTGGATGGACATGACTAGTGGTGCAGTAATGCTATTGGGTTGGGAGGTACTGGTTTGTGAGGGGGGAAGTATGGGGAGAGTGAGTTGGGGTGTCCATGGAACAGGTGGGAGGGTTGGGGGACGGAGCAGGTGAACTCTGGGGATTTGCAGGTATGTGGTTGAAAGTACAATGCTGGAAATGTTCTTTTGGCAAATATGGCAAGGAGGGTTACTGGTTTAGGGTGTTGGAGGTAGGTGACATGTGGGACAGGGCACATCTTGGGCAGTCCTCTAGGAAGTGAGTGTTCATTTTGTCATAGTGGGTTGTATCAGTGGGTGGAGACCCACATAATGAGTGGAAAGTTGTTGGACTCCGATCCTAGAGTCCTGCTGTATTCTCAAATAGAGGGGTGGGAATCTCTCAAGAGCATAGGCAGTGCCTATTAGGGGAGGAGAGACCAGTATTTCAAGCCCTCAATGTTGTTACAGGTAACTATGAATCTTGTTCTTCAAGGAGTGAAGCTTGGTGGTCCTAAGGGGTGAGGGAGGAAGGAATAGAATAGGTAGAACATGGGGTATTTTGGGGACCATGGAAATGTTCTACATGATCTTGCCATGATGGATACAGGCCATATTAAATCTCATCAAAATGTATAAAAGTTTGTGATCCAAAATGTAAACCATCATGTAAATCATTGACGATGGTTTGTAGGTATGTTTCAATAGCTGTACATCGGGGGGTGGATGTGGCTCAAATGGTTGGGCGTCCATCTTCCATATGGAGGGGCCTGGGTTCAATCCCCATGACCTCCCAGTAAAAATTAAAAAAAAAAGAAAAATAATAGCTGTACATCAATTGTAACAAATGTACCATCCATGTGTAAAATGTTATTAATAGGGAAAGGGGAAAAGGGGAAGATGTTGGGTCTATGGGAATCCCTTATATTCTGTATGTGACTTTTCTGTAACCTAAAGCTTCTGTGAAGAGAAAATGAAAAAAAATAAGACACTGGGGGAATAAATGGAAGAAAATGTTACTGTGCATACAAGACAACAGATCTTACAGTGATGAAAGACATTTTGCCAAAAATTCTTTTCTTTAATATTTTTTCATTAATTTTTATGATTCCAATTTAAAAAAAAATTGTATTTTATTTCTTATTTTCAAAACTATCATTATTATTTCATTTTCTCATTGATTATATTTGGTAATTTTGTTGGCTTCATTTTTGGAGAAGTTTTGGATCACAGAAGGGTTACAACTATGACATGGGAGGATCATTGGTGTGGGGCGTCAGTGATGGGGATACATGGGAGGAGGTTCACCTGAGGCATACCTATAAGGCATATAAATGTGTTCAAGTGTTCATGGGGCATTGTCATGGTGGGTGGAGATTCGCACAATAACTGAAAGGCTATCAAATTCTCATACTGGTGAGCTCTGCCATATTCTCTAATGGAACAGCAAGAATCTCCTGAGTACAGGGGCAGAGACTAGTGAAGGAGGATCGCCATTTGACAGTCCCTTGATAGTGATGACTGTACTTATGAACTTTTAGTTTGAAATTGAAACTTAGCCTAGTATTATAGGGTGCCTAACAGTTAGCTCCTGAAAGCCTCCTTGTTGCTCAAATGTGGCCTCTCTCTAAGCCAAACACAGAAAATAAATGCATTACCTCCCCCCCCCCCAGTGTGGGACATGACTCCCAGGGATGAGCCTCCCTAGCACTGAGGGATTACTACCAAGCACCAACTAGCAATGCAACTGGAGAACGACCTTAACGAAAAGGGGGAAAAGGTTAAGACAAAGGAATTTATATGGTTAAAGGACTTCAACATGAGTCAGGAGGGCATTCCAGAGGTTAAACTTATGCATGTCTCAGCAGGATATCATTGACTGCCAAAGTAAATACCACCTCAAATAGCAGGGCTCCAGACACTATAGGCAGGACAGACAACTCATGAGTTTGGTGCCCTGCCAGTGGGTCCTACTTTGGATTTTATGCTCCTCAGTGTGAAAGAGTTGGAATCAGTTGTGGTTTCCCTACACATGGCTTTTCTGATGCTTCTATTTGAACCTATAGTTAGTACTAGAGTTGATAGGTGTATGTCCAAGAGACTTAAATCTTTGGCCTGTCCATGTGCCAGCTGGCAGCTGAATCTCATCAGGTTGCATCACCTAATCTCCAGAAGATGGGCTCACCAAGGACAACTACCAAAGTAATGATGATGGATAACACCCATCCCAAGGAACAGAAAGAGTCTGCTACTGCAAGCAAGACAGTCCCATCCATCTGCCCCATGTGATCTAAACCCCCTCTCAATTAGAGGTGAGTGGGCATCACCATCCTGGAATCCTCAGGATTGGGGAATGAATGATGGACTAGAGGAAGCTTATTGGTATTCTACTATAGACTTATTGTGATTCTAGCAATGGAAGAAGTTATATTGATGATGTGGAGGCAGTGGCCACCGGAGGTTCTGAGGGGAGGGTGAGGGAAAAACAGGTGTAATATCAGGGCATTTTGGGGACTTGAGTATTGTCCTGAATGACATTGTAATGACAGATGCAATCCATTACATATCTTGCCATAAATTACAGAATTGTGCAGGAGAAAGTGTAAAGTACAATGTAAACTATAATCCATGCTTAGTAGCAATGCTCCAAAATGTGTCCCTCAATTGTAACGAATGTACCACACTAATGAAGGATGTTGTTAAAGTGAGAAAATGTTGGAAGGATAGGGAGTGGGGCATATGGGAATCCCTTATATTTTTCATATAATAGTTATATAATCTAAGTATCTTAAAAAAATAAAAGTAAAAAAAGATGATTAGATTGGGTGGGCCCAATCCAATCATGTGAACCTTTTAAAGCAGAGTATTTTCTCCAGATGGTAACAGAAGGGAAAGTCAGAGAGATTGGAAGCATGGGAAGGTTTTCAGGTATTCTTGCTGAATTTGAACATGAAGGGGTCATGTGACAAGTCACCTGAGAGTGGCCTCCTTTAGCTGAGAGCAACCTTTGCTGACAACCAAGCAAGGAAATGGGGACCTCAGTCCTCCAGTAACAAGGTACTGAATTTTACCAACCACCTGAATGAACCTGGATCAGATTCTTCCCTAGACCCTCCAGATAAGAGCCCAGCCTAGCTGATACCTCTGTGCTAATTGGGTCCAACCAGCAAGGACTCTGCATTCTTGCCAGCTACCTGGATTGCTCTTGGGTTCACCTATAATATCTGATTGCTGCTGCAGCAATGTCTGCTTCTTTGTTCTTGTTTTCATCCAGATCGTCCTGTTCTGTTCATGTTTTATGGGTGTTTCTGTTTAAAGACACCTTATTTTATATATATTGTTGACTTCATTAACATTGAACTCTTGGCCAACAGCACTACAATCCATGACTGAACGAAGCTTATCTAGTGCATGTATTTTCTCAGGAAGGCACATCACAGCCTTCTTGTGCTTACAAATTCTAGACAGCACTTCAGAACTGTGCTTGAAATCACCAAGGAAAAGTGCCCAAATGTGAAAAATGTGGCATTAAATAGTCCACAAAAAAAGATGCTTCCTTACAGTATGAGAGCTGAAAAAAGAAGGCAAAGTGTCGCCCTGTTTGATCTCAGCTGCAAATGCATGTATCCGGGGTTCAAAATTTTCACTGCTCTGTACATGTTTGTGAATGACCATGAAAGCACCACAAGTATTGATTTTGGGATTACAAATACATTTTAGTGAGTAGGCGAATTCTTAAATACAGAATCCACAAATAATGACTGACTGTATATATGCGATATGTGTGTCTGTTTGTGGGGAGAAGAGATTCTAACTGATATGTTTTTAAAGCTTGAGTTCTCCTTAGTGCCTAGAATTTTGAAACTCAAACCACAAAATTTGACTCCTTTTTTGCCTGAATTCTGCTGGGTCATATCCTTTCCCTGAGGCAGTACAGACAAAATATTAGCTGTCCAAGGATGGGGAGGAAGGTAGGAATAGCTAGAAATACAGGGTGCATGTTTTGTGTTTGAAACAGGGTCTTGCCCCAAATGGTTTTAATACACCCAGAATCATGAAGTCCCTTTTATCCTGATTTCCAGCTTTCCCTTTCCTGAGTTGCACTCCACTTCCTTGATTTTCTACTCCTTCGTTTCTTAGACCCTGGTCTAGTTTGTGCTAAGGCATCCTGTACATGTTTTAACAGTGTAACTTACCATAATCTAATCGCTGTGACTGCTTATTCAATTTTCTTAGAGGAGACTGTGAGAAACTTGTCAGCAAGGAAAATGTTCTATTCCACTCCATATCTTCAGTCCCTAGGACATAGTCTGGCACATAGAAGGAGTTCAATAACTAAGGAGAAAGTGATCTCTCCATAAATATGGTTTTACCAAACTCTGAGTATGAAAGACAATAGCTAACACTCACATAGTACTAACCATGCGCCAATTCTCTAAGTAGTTTAAATACATCAACTCTTTGATTCTGACATAATTCTATAACAGCATATCTCTTTTTATCCTAATTTTATAGATGGGAAATCTTAGGCTCAGAGAGCCTAAGCAACTTGCCCAAAGCACACAGTAGTAAGTGAAAGAACCATGCTTTGCACCAAGGAAGTTTAGCCTTAGAGTGGATGCTTAGTAACCAGGTCACATGGCTTCTCACATGTGACTTGGTCTTTGTGAACGAGAAGGTGCTCTCGTTGTGTAAAGGATTCTGAGAATTCATTTTTTAATTGTACTGTTTAAAATACTTCCAAGGAGGAAGACAGGAAGAAAATAAAGGAAAATGGGGTTGTATTGTTTGCTCATTATTTAAAAGGATAATTTATCGGCACTTTTGCCTTAAAAGAGCCAGGTGATGGAAGGTCGACTCTCACCACTGTCACATTATGGTTGGGATGCTCATCTGTGCTTACCAGCCAGGTTTTCCATCTTGGACATGGAAGAGAACATATTAACCTAAAGTGGCAAAAGGCAAAAGGAGCTGCAATGCCAGGAAGAATTATTTTCATATTTAAGGCATCTTAAAAGAGGGAAGGAAGAGAATAGACTAGGCATCATCCCAGTGCTTGAGTCTTTCCTGGAGAATAAAAATAGAGAGTAATTCAGAGTTTTTATTTATTTTTCTAGAGCCACCGAACTGGTAACTCTAATGTATAGTCATTGTAATCGTTGTAGTCACATTTCAATTAATCATCGAAACAGTCTCAAAAGAAATTTTTCGTTATATAGGAATTTAGCTTAAATTTTTGTAAGGTAAAATATAAAAATTTACAATAATTATTATTAACTTTCGGGAAACATGAGAGGCTTGGACAATTTTTCTGAGGAAATAATAGTTAATCCAAAAAGCTTTTTCTTTTCTTTTTTTTTTTTTTTTGGTTACATATCCCCCTCTTTCTGCTTGCTCTTGCTGTGTTCATTTTTGTGTTCTTCTGCGTCCTCTCTGTCTCCCCCCATTTGCGGCGATGCGCTGAGTCAGCTCACTGCGTAGGCGGTTCTGCTCCATTCGCGGGCACCTTTTTGCTTCCGTTCGTGGGCCGCTTGCCCTTCCCGTGGCGGCTTTTCCCTGCCCATGGTTGCTTTTTGCCCTGCCCATGGTGGCTCTGCCCCGCCCATGGCGGCTTGCCGTTCTCAAGGTGGTCTGCCCGCCCAGAGAGGTCCCCGGGAACTGAACCCGGGGCCTCCCATGTGGTGAACTGGCGCCCTATCCACTGGGCTATGGCTGGCCCCTTTTCTTTTCTTTTATATTATTTACTATAATACTGAAAATCAGACAGATTTTTGTGAGCTATCTTCCTTAACTATGAAATAATATTGATAAAGATTATAACTTCACTTTTGTAAAAATACTGATACCTAATTTGTTTTTTTACTGTTCTATATTGAAATATATCTATTTCCAATTTATGTGCCATTGTTGAAATATTTCTTTTTTCAAATAAAATAATTATCCATAAATTATTATGGAAGAAGCAAGCCAGTTTGTAGCACTGAGTATTGAAACAAAATCAAAATCAAAAGGTCCTTTGACCCCTTTTGGACAAAGAACACACACACATTTATTTACTTATTTATTTAAAAAGTGTTGAGGACCTATTATATACAAGGCAAAAGTTGGTATGTTAACAATGTCTATTAGAGTATGATAATAAAGTGACTCTAAACATGACCAGTCCATTAATTCATTTATGTCCTAATGGCTGGTTTAGTTAGATTATGGGCGTAGTCCATTTAAGGTCTAAGACACCCTAAACCCTAGTAAATAATATGCACTGTAGTAATACTTTTGTTTCCAAAGTTAATAAATATTAACACCTAGTTGAGGTATAAAGAACCTCAACTAGTCACAACTATTGGTGGAGAAAGTGAACTGTTAATATAAAGCCATATCTAATTTTTTGGTTGATTATTGGTGAACATTTGACATGGTATATATACTTATTAAGTACCTATTAGATATGCATATTAAAATGCCATATTTAATACATTTGTATTCCTAGTAATAATAGCAATGAGAGAAAGTTGATGTGGAAATTTCATTAAGGAAATTTTGGAGCCTAAGTTATCTGTAGTTTTCCTATTACTTATTGAGCTTACTTATCATTTTTTTGCTTCAATTTGTTTCCCATTTTATACTATGGGAAATTTCATGTAAAATGAAATAGTTTATTTTTGTGATGAAATTTGGAACTATAGTAGGATCTTGGCTTTATTCTATTTTATTTCAAGATTTGTAAAGCCATGAATAATGGTAAATTTTTAAATGGAACTAGATAAAATATGAAATCACAATTCATTACTTTTATATTTCTTTATTTTAAACTCTTCTACTGTGTAGCTATAAAACACCTTTTATGGAACTCCTTAGTACTATCTTCTGTTAAATGAATTTAGAGTAGAAAATTTAGATTTTCATTGGTTAAGGTTCCTTTTTTCTATACAAGATTGAAAATAATGGTTGAAATAATTTTAAGAAATTTTGTTAGGTAAAAATAGTTTTTTGAGGATCTCTACATGAAAACTCTTGAGCTATTTCTTCCCAATTAAAAATTATACTACCATTCCCCATGGGGTTATAATATGGCAGAGATATTTTGAAAGTAATTGGAATATTATGAGAGAACAATATTTTCATGCTAAACTAAATGTTGGGAGCGCACACATTATTACAATGATTTTTTTCTTTTTACATAGGCAGTTTAGCCTAGAAGTCTGAAAACTGTTGACCGTAGAAAGGTTAGTACAATGTGCTACCAATCATGTTTCTTGACACCTTCAGGTTTATATGGACCAATCTCTCATTCAAGTAGCTTCTGTCCTTTGTAGCAAGGGACCTCCTATTTTTTGTGTGTCTTTACTAAAAGAAGCTGTAAGAACAAGCTGTGAAAAAAGGAAGCATCTTAAAAGTGAAGATTTCACTGATCATTCTGATTTTGTTTTCTTTATTGAATACAGACCTGAATACTTTTGTGCCTCTAAAGGTTTAGAAAACAGCTATCAGGGAAAGTGAGGAGTGGGCAGAGGAAGTACAAAGGTGGAAGGAGAAGAATGGATTTTATTTAACCTTATAATTATTGGCCCCTGGGGCTTCAAGGGGCCCATATTAGTTCCCTGGTCTCTTCTCCTGTCTCTGAGGGGCAGGGTTTACTGGACACATCATTGTTCCTATTCCCAAACTTTTTTAGGCAAGACAGTAGTCACTGTTTTCCATCCGGAGCCCAGCAGTGGCAAAGTTACCCTTTCCTGTCTCTATCTGCCCTGACTTGCTAAACACAGTCTGTTTTCTTGGTGGTGTGAGGAGTGTGGGTAGAAAAATTGATTTCTTTCCCCTTCAGCAGTATGCGACTTGAATCTCTTCTTAGCTAATGGGGGGAAAAAATTGGGTGAGGTGAGAATAGTCATAGAGGAAGAATTTTCTGGAATTTTGGAATACCACCAAGGCACTGGTGGTTAAGTAGGCTGGGGGTGGTCAAATTTTGAGAAAATTTGATAATTCACAGGACAAAGATTCATGACTGCCCTTTTCAGTTCCCAAAACATTTATTGGTAGATTGATTGCTGGATTGGTCTATTTAGTGGAAAGAGGCACTCTTGTTACAAGGAGTTAAGTCAAGAAAGACTGTAGCTGTAAGCACTGGTGGTGGGTTCCGGTTTGGTCATGCTTTCTGATCCCTAACTACATAGTTGGATAAGAAAGTGCATCAGTTAGCTGTGATAAAAGCACGTGCTGCCTCTCCAAAGTCCAGAAGTGCTTAAAAACTGTGATGTATATAATTTGGAACAATAAATTACGTGCACAAAAGGAGTTTATAATAACATAAAATTAAAAAGTGACAATTTCATTACACGGTTACACTGCTGTTTTTCTTTTTTTCTTTTTTTTTTGTTTTGCCCTTTTTTGTTTCATTTTTCATTTCCATTTTTGTTTTTTTTTATGGAGGGTTGGGAAAGGAAGAGATTTGGTCCACTGAAGATTAATCACCCTCAATTATATATATATTAGAAAAAATATCAGCAGCAAGACTCTCTGGAAATAGATTCTGTTTGATGCAGCTAGTCTGTCTTTTCTGTTTTGCCCTCTTTCACAGCAGCCTCTGAAGCTTTCCGCAGGGGGGTTTTCTCCGAGTTGGCATGTCCTTGGCCAGAATCTGCAGCTCCACCATTTTTATGAGCAGTGTGTTTTTCCAAGTAGTTCAGCATTTCACTGAGGACTGTTTGGAAAGTGCTTAGGGCTGCGCATATTGCTGGAGTCCCAAAGCCATGAGTGATCAAACTGGAAATGAGAAGTAGAAGAGAAAAATAGATGAATGATTTGCAGTATGATGCAGGACAGAAAATCTCCCCATTTAATCCAGAACATTCAATTAAGCAGACATTTATTATGTTTCTAAATGGTGCTGAGAATTTGTGTGGAAAACATGATACAATTCAATGTTTTGCCTTTGACCATAAGAAATTTATGACTTGTCTGGAAGAAACTTATCAGTGATAGACTGAATATGCACTAAATGTCAGAAAGGCTGAGTGTTTAACAAATTACTTGATTCCCCATCTCATTAGGAATTAGCTAGAAAATGCAACTTTCCATGCATGAAGTCAATTTGCTTCCAAGGATGGCATATAAGTTTGTATGGGAATAGATCAGATAAGAATAAGCCACAGTAGACTCAGCATGCTAGATGGCTAGATGTTCCTCTAATTTCCTTCTTCTCCTCCAAAGCAAAGTAGCCATCTGCTGGAGGCTACATTTCCCAACCTCCTTAGCAACTAGGTTTGCATCTGGGACTAACCTACCCACAAAGGTACATGATGGTAAGTGATGCATACAATTCCCACATTACTTGCTTAAAAGGAAATCGACTGCCCTCTTCTTCCTACACAGCACTAACCCCGCTTCAGCTATTCAGATGAGTATAGTTACCTTGGTGATGGGGACACAATAAGATGGAAGGAACCCATTCACTTCCAGACTATTAAATGAGAAAAAAAATTCTAATTTAGGTAAGCCACTCCACATTTGGGTCAGGTAACTAATAAACTAATAATCATATCTAATAAACCAATGTGGGAAGTGTTGTGGCAACTTCAGCTTAGGCAGCACTTTCAGCCTGAAAAGTAGCTCCACTGGAGCAAATTTCAAGTGGAGAGTCATTTTTCTTGTGAACAGAAGCTGTGCAGAATTTCCATTTGCATCAATTGTTCTGAAGTGATCCTCTGCCAGGTTGCTCCCCATAACTCATGTATTATAATAAGGTAGAAAAAAATGCTCTGTACAAATGATACGTTTAAGAAATGACAGCTATCAACTGCTTACAATCCCTAAATTGCTATGGTTGTTATTACATTTTACATTTTTTAAATCAGAGAGTCATCATCCACTGTAATATATTAACTAGGTAGTAATCTTCTTAGGGTACAGAATCTTTTGGAGAAAAAAAATAATGACAATTAAAACAATGTAAAAGAGGGATTTGGGTCTAAGGCAGCCTACTAATGTGTCTCAGTAGAGATAATAATAGGATCTATCAAGTGTTTGTTGTTTATTTTAATGAGCTAATACACGTGAAGGACTCAGAATGATGCCAGATATATAGTCAGTGCTCAGTTAATGGTAGATATTGCTGACTTTGAGATTTTAATGATTAGAGTAACATTTTCTTCATGTCCCTCATTATACTGTACAGGTTACTACCATTTTTCCTTTGGACATTTTACAATGCTTGTCCTGTGTCTAGGTCACAGTTAACATGCAGTTAAAAAATAAAAAAAGACTTCAGACTTAGATTATTTAGAAAATAAGAATGGCCAATGCCTGGGCAACAGGATCCACCAAATTGTAATATAAGATCTCATCATGTGTAAACTACAATGTGAACTATAGTCTATGCTCAGTGGCAATGCCCCAGGATGCTTTTATCAATTGCAATGAATGTGCTACGCTAATGAAGGATATTGTTTATGTGGGAGGGTGTGGGAGCTGTGGGGAGTGGGGCACATGGGAATCCCTATATTTTTTTGTGTAAAATTTGTGTAATCTAAGTATCTTAAAATATATATATATATATATATATATTAAAAAAAGATCTCATAGCTGAAGCATATTCATATCTTTTTCACAGTGTCTTGCATTGCTGAGGAGGAGAATTTCAGCTCCATTTCTACAAAGAGATGTGACTAGAGGGGGAATTTATGTGATTTGGGATCTATCAGGGAGCTGGACAACAAATGGAATTATTTGAAATTGGGGAAGAATGCGTCCTGATGGCACCCACAAGAAGAACTGAATGAAGCCATCCATGTATGTCTAGATGCTTTGCCTTTTTTCTTTAGAGCTTCTTGTACCATTAGATGAATTTGATTTTCCTTCATATTGCCATGTCCTCTTGGTTGTGACAACCCTTTTCACATATAGCACAGTATAATAAAATTCACTTTCATTGGGGTTAATATTAATAGCCAATATTTAATCAGCTCTGACCATATGTCAGTCCCTGTTTTAAATGCTTTTATATTATCTCATGTAATCCTTGCAATAACCCTGAGAAGTAGGTATGCTTATTATTTCCAATTTACAGATGAAGAAACTGAGGTAAATAACTTGCCCAAGGAATCTGATGTTCTGTCTTCCCTCTGTGTTCTTGTTTTTCTCAGGTTGAAGGTGTCTTTTATTCCTTTTCTCTGAGAAACCACAATTCTGTTGGTAGTTTCAGCTCAGTTTCTTTGACTTAACTTAGTCTGTGTGTGGTCTTGTAGGCTTGGAACATGATTCTCCTTACTCAGTTTCTTGTCCAAGAGCAGAGTTTTTAAAAATAAATTCTGAGTACTAAACGCTTTAATTCTTCATGTTAAGAAGGGAAGTGTCACCATAATGGAAGATTCTTCTGAAGCTGATATCCCTTCTTGGATGATGGGCTTTCTTGTTTCTAAAACATAGATCTAATCTTCAGCAGATTGCGTTGTTGGCTTTGCCCTGGATTGAGAACCAGGAGTACCAAGTCTTCACCTTAGCTCTGACCTTAAATACCCTGATATTTGGAGAAAGTTATTTAGTCTTCTTTTAAAATGAGAACGCTCTGACTAGATCATCTGCAAGTTTCTTTCTAACTCTAAGCTTCAATTCACTGAGATTGAGGCTTACGGTCTTCCTCTTATAACCAAGGACATAGACAGAAGGGTATAGAAGTTGAAGAACCAATCAGTTTCACAGAGAAATCTAAAAATTGATTGTGGAATAGGCACTTTAAGAAAAACAACTACTTGAGGTGCCATCTTTTATATGAAAGACATTGTTTATATATATTTTGTTAATTTTAGTTTCCTTAATTCAGCATTACCTGCACATAAAAAAAAAAAAAACCAGGAATGGCACGTTGCACAGGGTTTATACTAAATACAAGGGGCGGCTTCTGTTCAGTGAGGTTTATAAATCCAAATAACTTCAGGAGAAAGATGTGTGAAATTACAGGATGATTAAAAGGAATTTCTGGGGACATCATGCTATCTCATTAGCCCCAACCATTCTAGAAAAATATGTGTTATCTCATTTACAGTGATATGCTAAAAGGAGAGGTGGCAAAATGTAGACTACAGATAAATAAAGGAAAAATAGAAGTAGGTAGCCTGAATTGCTATCCTAGACAGAGAATAAACTAAAGTCATCTGCAAGGTACGTGTAATCAAATCTCTAAAACCTTTGATATTGGAGGAGATCACTTATATTTGTCTTTAGAAAACAGTAGTTTCAGCCATAGATGATATATATTTAAGTAATACTTATCTGCATATAATTTCATAGTTAACATCAGAAAGCATTTCATGAGCAAATATAACCTTATTTAGTAAATATCACCTATCACTACTATTTAGGTTAAATAGTAGCCATGGTATTTTGAAGTAGGTAGTCAAAATGTAGGAGCAGAGCGAGCATCACCATCCCCAAATCCTCAAGATTGGAAAATGAACAATGGACTAAAGTAGACATTATTAGTCTACTATAGACTTATTATTATTCTAGCAATGGAAGAACTCTTATCATTGATATAAAGGCAGTGGCCACCAGAGGTTCTGACGGCTGGGAGAGGGAAGAATAGGTGTAATATGGAAGCATTTTCAAGACAGTGGAGTTTCCTGCATGACATTGCTGTGACTGATACCGGCCATTGTACATTTTGTCATAACCTACAAAATTGTGTAGTCCAGAGTGTAAACTATAATGTAAACTGTAGTCCATGGTTAGTAGCAATGCTGCAATATGTGTTCATCAATTGTAATAACAAATATACCACACTAATGAGGGATGTTGTTGATGTGGGAAAGTGTGGGAGGGGGAGAGACTGGGGCATATGGGAATCGCTTATATTTTTTATATAACATTTATATAATCTAAAGCTTTTTTAAAAATAAAAAAAAATTAATGACAAAAAGTAGGAGTTTTTTTAAAATTCAAATTCATCTAAAACTTTATCTTCAATTAGACATCCGGCATTGTGCTAGTTGCATCAGCTCAGAGCCACATTTTTTTTTTTAAACTTTTGGGAACAGTGGCAGAGGATACAATTGTACCAGATTTCATAACACAGTTGCTCCTTCCTCCCCTCTCCTTCCTTCACCTTATGTAACCATGTTTTCTAATACATATTTTTGTAAGACTTAGTCCAGGCATATCTCCTCCAGAAACCCAAACCTCTGATAGACATTCCTAGCTGTGCCCCTTTATTTGTCCTCCCTCTTTTGTTCAGCCCATCTCAATTCCACTCACCTTTCAAAGCTCCTTTGATGATATTGAAGAAAAGGAATTCATTTCCTTGATTAAGGATATTGAAAAAGTAGTCCTACCAAAGGCTAGAAACTTGCCAAATTGATGAGAGGACTTAACTAGAATTCTGGGGAGAAAGGAGTGACATGTCCAAAAAGAATGTGAGGCTGGAACCCAAAGGAACCAAGGGGAATAAAACGGATCCCACTCAACGAGGAAAAGAAGGGGAGTAGGAGATATATGGGTGTCCTTAGGGCATAAGTGATCACCAAAGTATATCAGATATTTAATAAAAGTGCTAAATAAGATATGATACTTATTTCCAACAATTTGTGGTTTGGTGCCCCTACTGTAAATTGGAAGTAAAAAATTATAGTCTGACCTAAAGAAAAATACAAAGAGTATTGAAACAA
>PVKH010018354.1:0-15130 GCA_004027955.1 Chaetophractus vellerosus | reverse complement strand
ATGAATAGAATGGAGAAATTCTTTGCACTTGAAAATATGACACTTTAATAACAAAACCTTAAAGTTGAAGAGGTGTTTTCCATATATCATTTTGGTGTAAACTCACAACACAACTGGGAAAGGTGAATGTTATATCCTATTATCAAATGAGTAGGGAAGTTACTTGACTTAATTGAGAGCACATGTTTCTAATGATATTTTCACCAGCCCTAATGATTTCCATTTACAAATTTGTTTTGAAGGGAATCATTTGGAAGCACTTGATTAGAGAGGTATAGGTGCAAAAGTTTGGCCCCTCACTGAAAGTGTACTCAATTGTTTCTCTGAAGATCACACATCTTGTTCAGACCCAACAATACTTGATGGTACCACTATTTACCCCATCACTTCACCTAAACTCCTTAAATTAAATTAATCCCTTCCTCTTCTGAATCTAGCACCTAAATCTATTGTTTACAAGACGTGAGCTCCTTGAGAACAGGAACTGTGTAACACTAAATAATATTTAGTATTACAATACTAAAACAGAAGATTCTCATCAACGGGATAAATGAATGAGTCGTGTGACCTAATTAACAGATGGAAACTCCATTGTATAGTGTTCTCACTGAGGGAGCTGCACTGACCATGGCATCTATTTCTATATCCTTTAAAGTTTATTTGTTTGTTTGCAAACCACAGAAACCAACTTTTGCTCTTCAGCTGAAAAGGGGAAATATTGGAAAAATAATGGAGTAGTCACAGATTCAAATGAAGAACCAAACAGATGAACTTAAAGAGAAAACAACCAAGAAAACACAAAGGCTTCAGCCACAAGAGTTTGTGGGTCTTCTTTAAAAAGTTGATGCCACAAATGTGATTCAACTCCTCCTAATCTCAGTTCCTGTGTCTTTCATTTTAATGTCAAATTCCTAAGAGAGAAAGTTGGATTGTTCCAACTTTGGAAAACAAGCCCCTTTCCTCAAAAGTCCAGAAGGCCATAAGTATATAGCCATTGAGGGAAATTATTTGGAAACAGGAAGCCACTCCAGAGTGTGCCTTCTCTAGTTAACCCCTTCCCTTCCCAGGACATGCTCCCATACTTCTTAATATAATAATACCACTCATTAACATAGGAGTATATTTCTGTGTTCGATTTTTAGAACTATACTTGTGTTAACTCATTTAATCTCTACAACTGCCTATTACGTGGGGCAATTATTTTCACCATTTTAAATATGAAGAAACTGAAAAATAGTATGCCCCTGAATTATCCAGTGACCAGTCAGCAAAGGCTAGATTCAAACCAGGCTTTTTTTTTTTTTTTTTTCTTTAACTTCAGAGCCTATGCTGTTAACTAACATACTACAAACTATAGAGTAGGAATCATATGATTTCTCATCTGGTTATATAAGGTCTTGACTCAACAAGCAGACTACTCAATAGCCATTCCACATCTTTCCTCTCTTCAAGTCCCAACAGTACAGAATATAGGGCTGGGTCCCGGGAGGCTCTTAATAAAACTCACTGACTGGTTCCATAAAATCTGTTCTCGACCCACCTTACTGCTTACGTCACAGTCTTTCACAGCTGCAACATGTTCCTTCTTTTCACTAAGTACTGCTGAAATTAGGCTCTAACATTTCCCCTATTCTCTCTATTTCTTGGGGGACTTCCAGTATTACACAAGTATTTAGAAAATGTACGTGTATCTTTCAGTTATTCATTTATAAGTGCCAAGTAGCTAACAGCTGCCATAAAAACAGGGCCAAATAAGTCTAAGCTACTGTCCCAGAGGAATTTATAGACTAATGAGGGAAAAACATGTAAACTAAATACTAAAATAACACATAAGTGTAGTAGAGAACTTTAGCCATCTCTCACTGCTCCGTCCACCCCTCTGTCAGCATCTGGGCTTGGTGATGGACTTCTGCTTTTCTCATCACTGCAGATGAACTGCCCGTGCCCAGGCTAAGGCAAAGCCTTCAATTTCAACTTGTACAGCACATAATTTTCTCTCTCACTTACTCAAGGGCATCTAGTAACTCCACTATCTCTTCTGTAATCTATGTTTTCCTCTTTATTGGATGATTCCCATCAGCATATGTGATGGTTAAGTTCATGTGTCAACTTGGCCAAGTGATGGTGTCCAGTTGTTTTGGTCAAGCAAGCACTGACCTGATTGTTACTGTGAGGATATTTTCTGGATTTCAATAATTAATAAGTTGATTGCATCTATGATTGATTACATCTATAATCAACTGATGAGATTGCCTTCAGCAATGGTTTCATCCAATCAATTAAAGGCCTTAAAAAAGAAGCCCCAGTGGCCTAATGGACAAGGCATTGGCCTCCTAAAGGCCTTAAAAGGATAAGTGATGGCTTCAGCAGTCAGAAGAGAGAATCTCCATCTCCACTTAAGCCGGCCAGCTTCTCCTGGGGAATTCATCAAAAATCTTCATCAGAGTTCCCAGCTTGCAGCCTTCTCCAATTTGTACTTGCCTATCCCCACAGTCATGTGAGCCAATTCCTATCAAAAAATCTTACACTATTTACATAGTTTATATATAAACACACATATGTATCTCCTGTCATTTCTGTTTCCCTAGAGAACCCAGACTAATACAGCACACAATCATGATATTCTTTCCATCTTAAATACATTTAACTCTTTCTTAAACCTATCTTTTCCATTCAGTTATCACCATATTTCTCTATTCACCTTTATAGAAACTCCTCACAAGAATTGTCTATACTCACTATTATCTAATAATTCTTCTCTCATTCTCTCTTGAATTTACTCTCATCAGGATTATGCTTTGCTAAAGCCATCTTATCAAAGTGATCCATGAGCTCCATGTTGCTAAATCCAAGGATCAATTCTCAGTCTTCTTTTAACTTGATCTACAAGAAGCATTAGCACAATTGATAACTTGCCTCTCACAAAATGCTAAGGTAGATGATTTCACGGTTTTACTGCTGTAGCTGTCAGAATTTTTCCTTTAAAGAACTTAAATCTGCCTACCTGCAGTTTGTACCACAGGTACCTGATATGTTTCCAAAAATTAGTAAAGTCAACCATGATCTGAATGCATGGAGGAGAAGATTGTTTGAAAACTATTTAATAATTAGTTCATTCAACCAACAGACATTTCTTGAGCTCCTATCATGCATCAGGCCTAATTTTAGGCACTGGGGATATAGCAATGAACAAAACATATCACCAGGTCTCACAGAGTTTATATGACCAATTGTACTGAAAAGTGACAGAAACAACCCAGATTTTTCTAATGTTTTATAAATGTTAAGTGTTAAATTCAGTGAGATAATGTTCTGAATTATGAACCACCATATTTTTTTCATATCCAAAATTCCTTTGTTTTCCTACTTCCCTCAAAGGCAGGGACTGAGCCTTATTCCCCTTTAGAAAGGATGACAGAAAGTAATTCAGAAGAAACAAAGTCAAGTTGATGGCTTTGAGTTTCAAAGTGGTTTTTTCTTAGCCTATAGCAAAAATCATAGTTTTCAAAATGAGCCAGGGGCAAGCATTTGAGAAAGTTTCCCCAGGTTTTAAGTCGTAATAACAAAATATATAGAACTCAGAACATAGAGTATGTATAAGAAACCTAAACTGGGAAGAGTTAGAGCGGGCAGAGTTAGGGAATTTCTAAGCCCCATTCACTAGCATGTCCTACAAGTCTGCAAACCTAGTTTTTCATTATTTCTGTAGGGCTGTCACTGAGTCTCCCTCTGCTATTGCTTCATGAGAACCCTGGGACCACTGAGACCAGTAAGCCACAGGACTTCACCACTGTCACCAAGCTCTGTTCATGAACACACCCTCCACATATACCTCACCCCCATCCTTTCTTTTTGATTATCTGTGCCCTGCATTCTTTCTCTAAGTTTGAGTAGTACCTCAAGATCTTGTAGTGACTAAGAGCTACATTTGAGGAGACAGTCCAATCTGGATTTAATTTCTAGCTCCATCACTTTCTAGCTGTGTGACCTTCAGCAAGTAACGTGTTGGCTCTGTGCTTCAGTTTCCTCATCTGTGGTACATGTACCTACTTCACAGGGCTGTTGTAAAGATTGAGTAATATAATTAATACAGAGTTTAGCTTACTGCACAGAATATATTAGTCAATTTTATTTATTAGTAGTAGTATTAGTTTCATCTCTTTTATGGCATAGTTTATGCTTATTCTAATGAGAAGTCCAATCTTCATACATCTGCAACTCTAAGGGAGCTATCAAGGGCTGATTCAAAATAAATTTCTTTTAAAATGATAAGCACTTTTGTTAAGTTTTTTATTCAACTTCTCATTGTTGCTGTTATTGTTAAAGCTCAAAGAAAGAACACCTAAGAATGTCTCATCCCAAGCTAAAGCATCCAAACTATTTCCCTGTCATGCCCCCAACTCATAACCTTCACTCAGTCACAATACTTGTCTGTCTGTAAATGGGATCATGTCCCACATAAAGCCCTTCAGTAGCTCCCAGAATATCCTCCATCAAAAGGTCCGAATGCTTTAACAAGGCAAACAAGACCTTCCACTATCTGTTGCAAGTTATACTTCTAGCTTCATTTCATTCCAACCTTTGCTCTTGAATCTATGCTCTAGAAAGAAATGCTTACCTTTCCCTGCACAGAAAATGTTTCATTCCTTTGGACTTTTGCTCACATGTCTCTCCCCTCCAGGAAAGTCTTGCCTCCATTCTATGCCTGGCTAACACTTATCCATTCTTTAACACCAAAATCAGATGTCATCTACTTGAGTCCTTCATGAATTTCTTGGGTTGGGCTATGCAACTCCCTGCTCTGTGCTCCTTTCACTAATGTTCCCACTCCAATTATTATCCTCATACAATTGACCAAAATTATCTGATAACAGATCTACCAGGTTGGAAGCTCCCAGAGAGCTGGGACATGTCTAATATAATGCCTTGCATCTAAGTAGCTGTTTCATTCAGATGAATTACTGAATTAAGTGATATAGACTCTGGTCCTACCTCTTCCATTAATTAATCACATTACTTCAGATGAATTACTGAAACTCTTTGAAGTTGTTTCCTTGTGTCTAAAATGAGAATAACTCCCTCCTCTCTATCACCTATCTGGCCTCCTTAAGAGTTACTATGGAAAAAAATAAAACATATTAAATAATCCATGTTATTTTAGAAAATCACAAGATGCTGTACAAATACAAAGTATTGCTAGAGCAAATATTTAATTTGGTTGGAACTATCTGAGCTCACTGTGAAAGTATGTCATAGATGTAACTAGTCCTCATTCCTTTCAATTGGAGTTAGGAGCAACAACAACAAAATCAATCACAGAGCTTAAAGCTTCTCAGAAAACTTTGTGAAATTCAAGTAAGTGAACTGTAAACCTGCAAGATTCTTAGGAATTCTCATCCCTGTTTTTACAGGGGAGGGTTCCGAGACCTGCAGATATCATGGGGCCAGTAAAGGGTCACTATAGTAGAGCAAGTACAAGAACCAGGCATCCGGATTCTCTTTACAATAAACCAAGTTAAATCTACATATGTGTCCGCTAAATCATAAGTGAACAAAATATACTAAATATAATTTTTATGTTTGGGGCTTTGAAAATTCTGTTACCTTTTGTAATGCCACACTCTAAATCAAGTCACTCAGAAAGGATTTACAAATACCTACAGGAACTGATACATTGATATAAGGCCCCCCAAATGCCTCTTAAGCGTGCATAAAGTTTGGGACAAATTTTCTTTCCTAAGCAAACAAAGCTATTGGGGGTGATCTGGAAACAGTCCAAGTTCTCCATGTGACAACTGCCTGTCACCATTTCCCTCAATCCTCACCCACTGTCCAGCCTACACACCACGACCTCCCCTCAATAGCAGGACTGTGATGGATCTAGACCCTGGTTCCTTCTGTAACAGAAAACTCACTACGAAGGCGCCGATTCAGCCTGTGCAGAGAGCCAGGCAGCTGAGGTAGAACAGCTGCTCCTGGTTAAACCTTCTGCCTTCTGGGAGCTGTTTGTGCTATGAACCCTGTGAGAACCAAACGCTATTTGACTGTAAAGGGAAGCAGATTGCAGTTGGCAGAATTAAGTCATTTCTTTCATCCAAACACGGTATTATTGTTCTAGGTGCCAAGAATAGAGCAGTGAACAGGACAGATGAAGTTCTAGCCCATGTCTAGCTTGGGTGTAATGGCTTATTTATCTGTTTATCAGCAGTGGGCCAGAGCTTAGAGATTTGGATTCTACATCCAGTTTTGTCACTGACAGCCTATGTGACTCTTAGCTTTAATCTCTATATCTGTCTAATAATAACTATCATCCTCATTTATAGGGTAACTTTGGGAATCAAATAAGATAGCTGGTGCTCTTGTCTTCTGAAACAGATGAAAAGCTACAAAATATGTTAAAAAATTACTACTTATGGTCTCCATGGTTTAGCTCCAATTATTCTCTCCAGAGGTGTCTACTATTGCCTTCCCACAGAGAACTACTCTTTGCCAAACCCATCTTTGTCCTCCTCCATCAAGCCAGGCATTTCCTTACTACTTAATATTATTTTCCTACTGTTTCCTACCTTGTAAAACGCACTTCCTCTTATCTCTGATGTTCTATTTGAGTATTTGCAAACTTGTTCTCCCCAAGCTAGACAGGTAACATAAAATCAGTGAAGTTTGCCTGATGTAGAAGAATCATGAGTGATAGGAATGGAAGTGAAAGGAAACACACATTTTCCATAGCTGCTAGTCACTACCTGTTGATTACTGTCAAGTGAAAATTTAGGCCTAGAGAGGTGGGCCTTCTAAGGGGGCAGCCTAATATAGTGTTTGGTGGCAGCTTGGCTCTGGAGCTAGACTTCATGAGTTCAGGGTTTGGGTCTCTGTGTAATAGTAATGAGATGTTTAACAATGTTCTCTACTTCTTTATGTCTTGTATCTAAAATGGAGCTAATAATAGTGCAAATTTCACAGGATTGTTGGGAAGTTAACACAGACAGTAGATTTAGAACAGTGACTAGCCCATATTAAGCACTCAGTAGTTGTTAGTCATTAATATCCTGATGTTTTAAGACAATCTAAAAATGAGGATTTTATATGATATCTTGTAGTTTTAAATATTGTTTGCTGGGGGCCGGCTATAGTCCAGTTGGTAGGGCACCAAACCCGGGGCCTCCCCGAGTGGGCAGACCGCCTCAAGAAGGCAAGCCGCCGCGAGCGGGGCAACCCCGCCCCTGCGAGCAAGGAGGCCGCCTCGCCGGTGAGCTGACTCAGCAGGTTGCCCCAGCGGGGGGAGACAAGCAGACACACAGAGGAACGCAAAGAAAATGAACACAGCAAGAACAAGCAGAAGGGGGAGATGTATAAAATATATATATATTGTTTGCTATTGGAATTCTTTAAAAAATATACTGTGTAGACCATGTACATGTCTGTGGGTCTGTAACATCAGTTTTCAACATTTGTCCTGTTCTGTAGTCTTCCTTTTAAATCCAAAATAAGCTTCACCTCCTCAGTGAAGTCTTTCTGACCTGTAGTATAACACTCCTCCCCTAAATGAGGGAAGACTTAAAGTGCAGATTTGAAATGGCAAAAGAAAGAATCAGCAAACTTGAAGAAAGGTCAATCAAGATTGTCTAGTCTGAGGAACAAAAAGGAAAAAAATCCAGAATCTCATAGTCCTGTGAGACATCATCAAGTACACCAACAGATGAATAATGGAAGTCCCAAAAGGAGGGGAGAGAGAAAGGGGCAGAAAAATATTTTTGAAGAGATTTGAATATTTGGAGAAATAATGGTCAAAAACTTCCCATATTTGATGAAATGCATCAATCTGCACACCTATGAAGCTGGAAAAATTCCAAGTGGATGAACTCAAAGAGATTCGTATCTAAAAACATCATAGTTGACACTGTCAAAAGACAAAGACAGAGAATCTTAAGAGCTACAAAAAAAAAAAAAAAAACAATTGACATCAAATACAAAGAGATCCTCAAAAAGATTAGTAGCTGACCCCTCATTAGAAACCATGGAGGTCAGAAGGCAGTGAAGAAAGAAAAGGATCACCAACCAAGATTTGTACATTGAGCAAAACTATCCTTCAAAAGTAAGGAAAAATTATGATATTCCCAGATAAACAAAACTGAAAGAGAGTGTCACTAGCAGACCTGCCTTACAAGAAATACTGAAGGGAGTCACTCAGGCTGAAATGAAGGGCATTAGACAGTAACTTGAATCCCCATGGAGAAATAAAGAGCACTGGGAAAAGTAACTACCCAGGTAAATGTAGAAGACAATATAAGCATGTTTTTTTGGTAATTTTTTTTCTCATGTCTGATTTGAAAGACAACTGCATAAAGCAATAATTATGAAATTTTGTTGGAAATATAGTGTATAAAGATGTTATTTGTATGACAATAAGATTGCAAAGGAATGGGAAATGAATGGAGCTATACTGGAAAAAAGCTTTTGGAAATTATTGAGATTAAATAAATTAGATTGTTTAAATTAAGATGCTAATTGTAATACATAGCGTGACCCCTAAGAAAATAACCATATGGGAAAGGAAACAAGGAAATTAAAATAGTACAATAAAAAATATCCATTTAACACACACACAAAAAAAGTTATGGAGGAATAGAAAACCAAAAGCTATTTAAGACATGTAGAAAAAATAAAGAAAAATGGCAGATGGAAATCCTACTTTATCAGTAATAACATTAAATCGACCTGCACTAAACACTCTAATCAAAAGACAGAATGGATAAAAAATTTTTAAAAACCATGATCTAACTATATGTTGTCTACTAGAAGCACACTTTTGATGAAAGTCACAAATAGTTTCAAAGGAAAAAGATAGAACAAGATATACCATTCAAACAGTAACCAAAAGGGAGATGTATTGACAGAATTGGAGGGAGAAATAGTTAATTTAAAAATAATTAATTCAATACCCCACTTTTAATAATGGATAGAATAACTAGGCAGAAGATCAACAGGGAAATAGAAGATATCAACAACATTATAAGTCAAGTACACCTAAAAGACATCTATAAAACACTCCATTCAACAACAAAAGAATATATCATCTTCTCAAGTGTACAGGGAACATTCTCCAGGATGGACCATATGCTAGGCCATAAAACAAACTTGAACAAATTTAAAAGGATAGTAATTACACAAAGTATGTTTTCTGGCTACAGTGGAATGAAATTAGAAATAAATAACTGAAGGAAATTTGAGAAATTCACAAATATGTGGAAATTAAAATACATATTCCTAAATAAGTTATCAGTGGAGATTTGACTATTCATTCTGCATTGAATAAGCTAATGTTATTGATATTTTGCATGTAATTTATAAGATAATTTACATTTTGGATGATGATAAAAAGCTTTGGGAAAAAAATAATGAAACAGAGTGAAGAGAATAGAGAATGGTTGAGGGGATGGTTGCTATTTTATGTGAAGCAGTCAAGGAAGACTACTCTGATAAGGTAGTATTTGAGCGGAGATTGAAATGAAATCGGGACAGCTGTAAGATCTTCAAGGAAATTGTCTCAGGCACAGGGAACAGAAAGTAAAAAATCTCTAAAATCTGACACTCTGAAGAGGGAAACAGAACATAGGTTTGAAATGGCCTGGGATGCTCTTTGCCAGGTGTATAGCTTTGAAAGATACCATATGTATTAGTTAGCCAAAGGGGTGCTGATACAAAATACCAGAAATTGGTTGGCTTTTATAAAGGGTATTTTTTGGGGGGTAGAAGCTTACAGTTACCAGGCCATAAAGCATAAGTAACTTCTCTTACCGAAGTCTGTTGCCACGTGTTGGAGCAAGATGGCTGATGACATCTGCCAAGGGGTCAGGCTTCCTGGGTTCCTCTCTTCCTGGGGCTTGTTTCTTTCTGGGCTTAGCTACTGTGCCCTTTCACAAGGCCAGCTGTAGACTATCAGGAGACCATCTCTGTCTCTCTCCCTGGGGTTTGATTCTCTCCAAGCTCAGCTGCTCTGCTCCTCTGTGTGCTTACTTCCCTGGCTCCAGCTCAAAAACTCCCTTGCGTCCTCCTTCTCTATGTCTTTACTTCCCTATGCTCTGCATCAAAACTCCAACTCTCTTCTCTGCTGTGTAGTTTTCTCTGTGAGTCCCTGCCCACCAAGTCCTACTGACTTGGCCCAATGAAAGCCCTAATCACAATTTAATCATGCCCAGGTACAGACCAGTTTACAAACATAATCCAATATCTATTTTTGGAATTCATAAACTATATCAAACTGCTACATCATATACTTACTTATTCTCCCAATCAAATAGAGTTTCCTCTGATGTGTAAAGAGCTTCAGTTGAGTCTAAATATCCAAACTAGACCCAGTCTCTCACTAATACATTGTGTGTCCTTTAGCAAGTCACTTCCCCTCTCTAAGATTTAGTTTCCTTGAATATAAAGTAATTGAATTCTTTTAGGTTCTCTTCCAGCTCTAATATACTATGATTCAAGGGAAATGACCGTTACTCACAGGCAAATGAAATGTGATTAAATATTGCAGCTATATAAGGTACGGGAAAAACTGCTGACCAATTTCCTGTTATGTAATAATATCTTCTACTCCATTCAATGTCTGTGTGGCTCAAGGTCAGAGTTTATTGTCCTCCTCTCTATTTTTTCCTCTCCTAGAATGCTTCTCCCCACAGCTCATACTCAACAGAACTTTTTGTCTTGGTGAACCTTTGTCCTTTTCAGCAAGGATGCAAGGCTTGCTCAGTGTGCTAAATTCCGTTGAGAATGAACAGTTTGGGGGATGAGTCTATGGTGTAATACTGTGATTTTCAAACTTGGCTACATATTAAAATCATCTGGGCAGCTTTTTAAAATCCCAATGCCCAGAACAATTAAATCAAAATACTTTGGTGTTTACATAATATTCCTCAGGTGATTAAAATGTTCACCCACAGTTGAAAAACTTTAGTTATGGGGGAAAAGCTTGGTTTTGACTGTGTGCACAGCTGAGCTTGACATCTGATTTCAACACTTACTGGATGTATGCCCTTGAGCAAATGTTTTAATCTGATCCTTATTTTCCTTATTTGTAAAATTGTGGAAATAGTGCTCACTTAATGAATGCCTGAACTGGTAGGCAATCCACAGATGACATTTTTTCTCTCTCTCTTTATCCTACATATCATGATTTATTCTAAAGTCTTATCTATTAAGTTTCTGGTCTTGCAAAATTCTGTTGTAGCTTTATGCAGATGAATTTAAACATATATTCCTGGGAGGTAAGTATCTTTATATGAATCCTTACATTGGTAAGACTTGGAGAGGATAGATGCCACTGGTAATACATAAATAAAAAAGAAAGTCCTACTCACCGGAGCATGATGGGCAAAATGGTCAGAAGTAAATGTCCTGGTTATCTATTTCTGCACAACATATTACCTGAAAACTTAGTGGTTTGAAGCAATAGCATTTATTATCTCAGTTTTGTAGGCCAGGCATCTGGACATCTTTGCTGGGTCCTCTGGTTCTGGGGCTCTCACAAGACTGTACTCATTTTAAGGTGCAACTGGGAGGAATCCACTTTCTAGATCACCCATATGATGGGAGGCAGGATTCGGCTCCCAACTGCTGTTGGACTGAGGCATCAATTCCTTACAAGTTGTTAGTCGGAGACCTCTTTTGGTTCCTTGCCATGTGGCCCTCTCCGTAGAACATCTCACAACATAGCAATAAGCAAGTAAGAAAGAGAGAGCACCAGCAAAAGAGAGTGCTAGCAAGATGCACACCACAGTCTTTTGTAACCTAATCACTTCTGCCATATTCTGTTTGCTTTAGTCTGCTGGGTTGTTAAAAGCAATATACCAGAAACAGGTTGGCTTTTACAATGGAAATATATTGACTACAAGCTTACAGTTTTCAAGCTGAGAAAAATGTCCAAATCAAGGCATCATCAATCAAAGGAAAGCTTTCTTCCCAAAGACTGGCTGCCACCAATCCTGGGCTCCTCTGCCACATGTCAAGGCACATGGTGGCATCTGCTGGACTCTCCCTTCTCTTCCAGGGTTCATTGCTTTCAGTTTCTTGCTTCTGTGGCTTTCTCTCTGACTAAATTTCATTCTCTTACAAAGGACTGCAGTAAGAAGATTAAGACCCACCCTGAATAAGGTGGTTCACATCTTAACTTAAGATCCTACTCACCAAAAGATCCTGCTTACAATGGGTCCACACCCACAGGAATGGACTAACGTTGAGAACATACTTTTCCGAGGTCCATACAGCTTCAACCACACACTGTTCATGAGAAGTGAGTCCTTAGCTCTAAGCCATACTCGAACAGAGGAGATGATGTGAAAACATGAAAGCCAGAAAGTAGAAATCCCTGGGAGTCATATCAGAACATGCTAGCACAGTAGATCTCTGAACGTCTGGTTTCTTTAAATCAAAGCCTAATCGTGGGTTCTCAGAGGAGAAATGGATAACTATTAGAAAGGCCAGTATTACCTCACCCTCATTTACATTTTCTATCTACCAAACCCCCGTCCCGTTTTTATCCTTGGGGAGGTTATTTATTAAGCACCTGTATGTGTCAAGTACAGTTTTAACGGCCATGGGCTGATTTTGAAATAGATAAAACACTAACTAACTGCCTTCTGAATTCACAAGCAAACGAAGGCAACAGAAAAATAGCATTCCAAAACAAGACGGCACTATTTATTATAGACAAATCATGTGCTATAGTGTTATGGGTACATAAAAAATAATAGTAGAATATCTGGGAATAGAATAAAATTTGAGCCTGGCCTTAAGGCTATTAGGACTTTAACAAGTATTATTTGAGAAGGGGAGCCAGGATAGCAAACAGCTTGAGCAAAGGTCCAGTGACAAGGGAATTGAGAGAATATTCCAGGACATGGAAGGATGATGTAGAGTATTTAGGGTACTGTATGGAGAAATAAAGCTGGATCTAGTTAGCTAGAGCCAAAGTAGAATTTGGTGAAGGGACCACAGGATATTTGGCAACTGGAGATGGATACAATAAGTCCTGTATTTAGGATAATCACACTGGCAGCACGGGGAAGGGAGATTGGAGTAGGGGCAGTTTGGGGGCAGGCTGGAAGCAGGGAGACCAGACAGTCTTCACAATTATACAGCTGTAAAGGGGCAGGAGGTCTCGGGAACACTGCAATGGTAGCACCAAGATTTAGGGAGAGCTTTGAGAAAAGGTCAATAAAGAGAAATAAAAAATGACTTGAATTTTCACCTCTGGGTGACCAGATGATTTATAACAATAAGTTGGGGAAGTATTGGAAATATGAGGGGTGGTAAATGGTTTATCAGTTGATTCATTAATTTACCCCTTTAATATCATTCTTTTATGTAAAGCTCCTCATTTGCCTGGGCACAGAAAAGTTGAAGTATTATTGTGGACTGTAGGTGCTGTTGTTTGTTTGGAGAAAAGATAAGACGCATGACTGGAAAAATATAGGACAAAGAATCAAATACACCCAGGAGGGCAGTGATGCAGAGTCAGAAATCAAATTTAGGTGCCCTGGATCCTTCCCACTATTTCTGGAGGCTTGAGTCATTGAGACTCTGTCAGGCTGAGCAGATTATACCCCTAGACAAGGAGTAGCTAAGGCAACTTGATTTTTTTCTCAGCTTTTGTGCTTCATTTTCTTGAGGGCTTTATTTTGAATTGTTTATAACTTAGGATCTTCATAGGCATAACTCTTCCATTAATGGATTTAATGGACTCCATGTTTAATGAATACTAATACATAAAGATTTCAAGTGAAAGGAATGCCTGTTTTCATCCAAGGGCATTTGAAGAAGACAGGACAGAATTTAGGCTTGGCTCTGGGGTGGGCTGGAAGTAGGGAGCATATGTCTGTACTGTACTTCAAAGTCACCATGCAGAAAGGAGAAGAATATTTGGCTGGTGGTTAAAAAGCTAGCCTCAAGAAAGTTCTCCATGGAAAGGGCAAAGGGGTATTGAAAGTAGGCTCATATAATTGAAAGACACAGGTATAATAAGAATAATAATATTAGCAAACACTTATATAGCATTTATTATATACCAAGCCTTGTTGTAAGCACTTGGTACATGTTAAATCATTTATTTTTCACAGCAACCCTATGAGGTAGGTTTCCATTCATTATCTCCATTTCACAGATGAGTAAATTTCCCAAGGAGGACATACAGCATGTTCGTGACAGAGTTGGGATTCAAACTAGGACAGTCTGGCTCTATGCCTAGCTCCCAACATGACTGGATATACACATTTCAATCTCCCTCTCATATCATGTCTCTCCTGGTAGTCCCTTGACCCTTGCTGACTCCATTCTCAGGCAGAGCTTCCCCTTATGTTTAAAGCAGGACATCCATTACTCCATCTTCACTCTCAGCCACCCCAATAGAAACTATAGGTCTCTTTTCTAATTGATCTCAATTCTAAGGTTTTTAATTGAGTGTTTTTTTTTTAAACCTGATCATCTGTGTTTGACTTTTTTTAAAAAAAATAAATTTTATTGTTACATATTAATAAGGCATAAATACATCCAAAGTGTACAATCTATTGGTATTCAGTAAAATCACATAGTTGTGTATTCATCACTTCAATCATTTTTAGAGCATTTTTATTATTCCAGTAATAATAATAATAATAATAATAAACAAACAAAACTCATCACCTCTCAATTTCTCTGTGCTTCTCCTTCCACACATAGCTGCTGTTCTGTTTCCTTTTCTCTAGTATATTTGTATTTACATTTTGTAAAACAGTTTCATATAGGCAATAGCACACATATTAGTATTTTACATGAGGTTTCACTATGTTATACAGTCCTGTGATACTTTTTGTAGCTTTCCTTCTAATAATATACATGTCCTTCGACTTTCCCTTTCAACCACTATTATGCCCATATAAGAGCTCTGCTAGGCACAAATACCATGATGTGCTCTCACCATTTCCATCCACCTAATTGAGTTTTGTTGATTCTGATTAGCCTGGCTTAAGTTATGTCCCATTCCTCACTAAGTCTAAGTATTCTTGAGGATATAAATGGCCAGATTGGACAGGCCCACGCCACATGTCCACCCCTGAAGCTGGGACTGTGCTCAGCCCCTTCTAAATGGACAGCAAACGCG
>PVKH010018353.1:0-15160 GCA_004027955.1 Chaetophractus vellerosus | reverse complement strand
GTGGGCTCTCTCTAAGCCAAACTCAGCATATAAACACACTACCTTCCCCCTGGTGTGGGCCATGACTCCTAGGGATGAGCCTCCCTGGCACCAAGGGATTATTACCAAGCCACAACTAGCAATGCATCTGGAAAAAGACCTTGACCAAAAGGGGGAAATGGTAAATACAAATGAGTTTTAATGGCTAAGGGATTTCAAAGTGAGTCAGGAGGTATTCCAGAGGTTACACTTATGCACTTCTCAGAAGGATCTCATTGACACCCACAGTAAACAGTGCCTCAAATAGTGAGGCTCCTGAAGGCTCTAGAGACATTCAGACACTATAAGCAGGGTAGACAAGCTCAGGAATTTGGCACCCCAGCCTTACTTTGGAATTTATGCTCCCCATGTAAATAACCACTTTATATTTTTTATTGTAATTTTTCCCCTTACCATATACCAGTGAATAGTTTTATAGTCATACTAAGACATTATTTCCCCTTTTTATCTCATTCTACCAAGAAGTAATGGTTGATATCGGATATCCCAATAGATGAAATGATCAAAAATAGATATGAGGAGTGAGCTGTAATCTATTAAACCAGACATAAAAGAGATTTGCAAAAACATAAAAACAATTCCACTTTTCTCACTATAACTTTTTTGTAAAATGCAGTTATTTTTCATAAACTATGTTAACATGTAATGAATTAATTATTGTTACTTTAATATTAATAACTACATATTTTAGAATTCTCAATCATAATTTCTAATACATTAAAGATCCATAGATATAACTTACCTAAACAAAAGCTCTTTGAGATTCTCAAGGGGTCCTAAGAATAAAAAGTTTGAGTTCCACTACTATATACTATATACCTTATAAGCCAAAACATCTTTTACAAACTTTGTAGTCTTTTGGAGTTAGGGGTGCTAAATTTTAGAAATGTTAGTAAATTAGTAACAGTTGAAGTCCCAGGAATTCTGGGAAAAGATTTTGATGTTAATGCATGTGGTATGGACATGTAACTATATACGATGTAAATATGTACATACATGTGTGTGTATAAACATATATTAATGTATGTGTTTATACACACACACACATATAGAGATAGTTTGGGTTCCAAACTTTCAGTTCTCTTCTACTCATCACTTCTAGGACAAATACTACAGGGTTAATTTCAGCATTAAAATATATTATATTACATTTCACAGAACAAATGATATCATACTCTACCAACACCCAAATTGGCTTTGTTTTAAAGATTTTCTTGGCTACTTTAACCTATTTATTTTCCCAGTTCAACTTCAGATATTTTTATCAAGACCCACCCACTCTGCCCCCAAACATTTTTTTGAGATTTTTCACTTCAATTTCATTAAATTTATGAAGTAACTTGAGGAGAAAAGCCATGTTAACAATATTAAGCCTTCCAATCAAAGAGTATACATTTATATTTCCTCAAATATATTTATATGTCCCTTATTTACATAAATGTGCCACAGTTCAGGTGCATTTCTTGGTAAATCCCTAGATATTTTATACTTTTGTTATTTTACAATTGCCAAGAGGGTCTTATACAGACAATTATACAAAGTCACACAAAACACACAGTCAAACATATCTACACATTATTGTTGCTGCTACATAAGAAAAATTAATGTTCACATGTTTATTTGTAATGAGAAGCTATGATAAACTTTCTTATTAGTTTTAGTTTTTAATAGAACTATATGCAAATAGTTTATCTCCACTTTTCTATTCTTATACCTTATTTTTATCTTTATTATCTTATAAACTTTGACTGTACTCTTAGAAAACAAGAAAATAGGTTTTGACATTCCCAGTTTGGATGGGGGAATCTCTTTTTTTGCCATTCCATATAATATTGGCTCCTGATTGGTTTGAGATAAATATCATTTATCATGTTTAGGTAGTATTCACCTTCTTAATGATTTTTTGTGTGTTTTGTTTCACTTTTTTTGTCTTTTTCTTTTATCAACAATGGATGCTGGATTGCATCAAATGTCTTTTGAAAGATAGTCAAAGGGTGATAATAATTATGATGGCTAATCTTCATTGCATGGGTGGCATTCAAAAGACATGGTGTACTGTGTAATCTCATTTCATTCTCACAATAGTTATCTGGAGTCAGAAAGTCTGGATGAATCCTTGCTTTTGTCATCTGTTAAATGGAGATAACATATACCTCAAAGGACCTGGTCCAGATTAAATGATGTAAGTTATATAAAGTGTGTAGCTGAATGTCTGATACACAGTAAGAACTCCAGCACGCTAGCTATTATTATTGCTATTATTCTCTTGATAAGAGGCAAACAATGAAACTCAGAAAGGCTAAAATATTGTCCAAGAGTGCACAGCCAGTAGTAAGTGGTACAATCAAGATTCAAATCCCGGTGTATGTATTTGTCTCCAGAGCCTGAGGCCTTTAAATTTATCATCTCAAACTCCTAGCAACTCCTAACCTCTTTTCACTCTTAGCTGACAACCTAAAATTATATTTCACATAAAAGAAGGGAAGCAATCAGAAATGAGATTCCACGTGCTCCCACCATAAATTCTCTCATCTTAACACATGTCTCCTAATGGCCTACCTGCCCCTCTTTTACAATGAAGGGACTGCCAACTATTCCTCTGATGCACCAGGCACCCCTTCTTGCCAAGTCCAACACATCACTCCTGCACCACGGTTCTTTCAACTCTACTGGATCACTTGTAGCAGGGTTATAAACACACTACAAGCTTGGTAGATGGAAGGCTAAATGAGATCACCAAGGAAGCGAGGATAGATAAAGAAAAAGAAAAGACGTTCAAGGACAAAAGCCTGGGACACTCCAGCTCTTTTTCAAAGAGTGAGAGATAATGAAGAAATAGTGAAGGAGGCTGCTAAGGAGCAGCCAGTGAAGGAGAAGGAGAAGCAGGGAGTGTGGAGTCTTGGGAATCCAGTGAAGAAGGGGGTAGTGGGGAGGGATCATTTGTTAAATTCTGCACAGAACTCTTATCTTGGAGGAAATATTATTTTAAAGGGTAACATCATGACTCTTGCAAAAACATGAAATGAACACACGTTAAAGATTTTATTTAACTTTCTAATTAATGCAGAAACCATTAAAGTGCTAAGAAAAATGGGTTCAAAGGAGATTCCAAAGAGCAGGCACACATACAGGCAAACGGGAATGCTGAAATGAATTTCTTAATCTATGCAAGCTTGTTCCTTCTGGACAAAATTAATTTGCATCTCTATGGACACGAATAATTTGCATTACTGTCAGTTTTCTACAACTTACAGAGTTAGAAAATAGCTCAAAGCTTATGAAAACTGCCGGCAACTATAGAATCAATTAACCAGGAAGGGTATGCTAAACAGCACTTAGTATTTTATATGACACCCAATAATCAATTTATGTTTTATTGTTATTTTTCTTTTTCTTTGCCATTTCAAAGTCATTCACAATCTTCTTTCCTGACAGTCTTAAAGAGTCCAGTGACTTTACTTCTCCCTCAGATGGAAAGCCAAACTCTTCACAATGGCCCATGAGGCCCATAGGATCAGGCTCCCCACTACTACTCTGTCTCCTACTGTTCTCCACTTGACCCCTTTGCTATACTTTACACATGTCATTCTCTGTGTCTGGAATGTTCTTCCATCAGAAAACCACCTGGTTCCTTCCAGCTCCCTTACTTCCTCCTGGCTTCTCTTTGAACGTTAGCACTTCAGAAGTCTTCTCTGACCATCTGTATAAAACAGCATTCCCAATCCACTCTCAACATTTGTATCCCCTCCTCTCATCTTGTTATATTCTTCTTTGCTGCATTTATCACCACCAGACATACTATGAATTTATTTGCGTTATTATTGTCCATTTCTTCCCACTACTATGTAGGCTCCATGGGAGAAAGTTGGGCCTGCCTGGCATATAGCATACCCTTCACTGTATTTGCTGTTGAATGAATGACCCCTACTCTCATGGGCATTTTAATGTGTTTTATTGAGTCTTCGGGTGTTGCAAAACTGGAATACCTTGGGAGTGGATGCAGCTCAAGCAGCTGAGTATCTGCTTCCCACATGGAAGTTCCTGGTTTCAGTTTCTGTGCCTCCTAAAGAAGACAAACAAGCAATGAGCAGACAATGAGCAAAAAACAACGAGCAGACAAGGAGCAAAACAATGAGCAGACAACGAGAAAAAACAACAAGAAGACAATGAGCAAAAACAAATGAGCAGGGAGCGGATGTGGCTGAAGCAGTTGAGCACTGGCCTCCCTCATGGGAGGTCCCATGTTCAGTTCCTGGTGCCTTCCCTCATGGGAGGTCCCATGTTCAGTTCCTGGTGCCTTCTAAAGAAAAAAACAAACAGATAATGAGCAGAGAACAAACAAAACATAACAACACACAAACAACGAGCAAAAACAACAACCAAACAGACAAGGGAGCCATCTCGGAGGGATGGGTGGAGAGGAACAAAAACAAACAAACAAACAAACTGGAATACCTCAGAAAACTGGTGGAAAGTGACATAACCATATCCAAGGGAAGTTAGGGTGCAGTTACTACAGAAAGAACTCGGAACTCACCTGGGCATCTAAATATGGGAGCATCTCCATCCCCACTCACTGTATGAGAAAGTCTGGATTAAGAAATTTGGGAGGGAGGATTTCAAACTTAATTTCTAAAAAGAAAGAATGCCATGTTGGACTTTGAATTTTTCAACAGGAACTTGAAAATTGGACTTGGACCAAATTTTATTGTATCATTTGGATAATTTTCTGTCATAAAGCTTCTCAAACCCAATATGTGAACATTCTGCCATGTGTACAGAGGTGCCTAGGAGTTAATTTAAGATCTATCCTGACCTATTTCAGAGGTTTTAAGGGGAAATCCCTGAGTAACTTACCTCACCGGCCTCAGGAAAACATAAAGGAATAGATGTAGTTGAGGGGAAGAAGCACTAAGGAGGCTAAAGAAATATGCCTGTGGTAGCCTTTGCCCAGACAGGAGAGCCCCATCCTGGACCTTAAAGTCCAAGAGGGAGCAAAAAGAAGGGAAAACTAAGGGAAAGGGGATTTTCATATCTCTATTGCTATTCCAGACCTTCCTGAACTCATCTTCTCCCCCTTCATACCCAGTTGATAATCTGGTAGGACAAAGTCCAAAAGCTTTAGTGTCCATATTTATTAGTTGGGGAGGTAGTGTATGTGTGGCAGGAGTGTTGGGTGGGGATGTGGTCATTATGCATTAAAAGGGCATAAACATCCAACCAAGTCTTTTGTCCTTTTCCTGGTTTCTTAGGCTTAGGTGAGTCAATTAATTGAAAGACCACTTCTGTCTTCTTGACTCCTTTTTAGTTTGTCTATCTATTTCTCTTTTCCTCAAGTCTTTTTCTCAGCGCATGAAAAGTGGTCACACATTTGCATTGGAATGAAACCAACCTACAGTCCCAAATTTTACAAGAAGGGACTCTGTGCAATAATAATATATAGTAATAATATTTTTATCTGCTATTCCTGGTGCATTTCCCTCAGGTGCTAGGTATGTGTGTATGCATGATTTGTGGAAAGTGATAGATCTAATGTTTTTGTTTTCATTGTTTTCCCCAATTGAAATCTACTTTATACAATAAATAGTAACACTATTGCAATGCCCTGCATTTGTTCATATTTTCAGGTTGAGCTTTGTTCACTTCTACTTTTAATCTTTCTGAGTGTCTTTGTTTATGGATCTCACTTGAACACAGCCACAGCATAGAGAATATGTTTTTGATGTTTCTCTTCCTCTCTCTCTCTCTTAACTAATTAGAGAATGTCTGTATCTTTTAATAGAGAAGTGTAACCTACTTACATTTATTATCATAACTGATTCGTTTGGTCTTCTGTCATCTGGTTCTATGCTTTCCAGATTTATTTTTTCCTCACTATTTCCTTTGAAGTCTATCTTTTGCTATAATAAAATAACAGAAACATCACAGAATACTTTACCTGCATCCATCAGGTGGCACATAACCTTGATTTGTGCCATTACTGATGATCTTAATTTTGTTCACTTGAGTAAGAGGCATACATAATATATATGCAAATATATATTATATCCTTCCATAAACTTTTCATTTATTCACTAATCAGTTTATATTACATGATTTCATAATTATTCAATGGGTTATAATCTATTAATACCATTATTTATTTTAGTGCTCAAATTGCCCCCAATTTGGTCAGTGGGAATTCCTTTAAGCTGGCACCTGTATCCTTTCAATATGTCTCCTAATTTCTGTCATAATAAGATGTTCCTTGATTATCTTTATATTTTCCCACCTCTAGGCCTGAACAAGCCATTTCTCCAAAGAGCCCTGTTTCCTTTTAGTTGAGCATGGTATTGATTTTGAAGTCAAGATCTGGGAGCTAAGTGCTCTTTGATATTGTATTGGTGATTCCTACCCTCTCATTGGAAAAGATGGGAAATATGCATATACATATACATTGATATTTATTCCTATATCTCTAACTGTCTGTCTATCTATCTATCTATTTATCTATCTATCTATCGATCGATCTATATATCTATTAAAATCCAGGAGCTCAGACTTATATTTCCAATTCCAACCCAACTCTAAATATCCTATATTTTCCATTTCTATATATATTTGTAATGTCCTTCTCTGACATTGAGATATCTGCCTTCCATTACTCTTACTATATTTCTTATTTGATCAATTCCAGTCTATGTAACCAATCGCCCATCTCTGTCATTGCCCTATCCCCTATGCAGATACCATACTCTCCTTGTCCATACTCTAAAAACCTACACTTGGCTGTCACCACTACACAGAAGCCCTCTTCAACCATCTAAGCACTGACACCTGGGCTGGGGTCTCCTCCCTCCATGTCAGGTCTCCCTTCCTCATGTAGATGCTTTCCTCACCCTGCTTAGGCTGTGATATTATGTACCAGGCAGCCCTCCTATGAAGATGTCCACAACACCTTGCTAGGATTTCCACATCCTTCATGCACCATACAGCCTGTTTTGGTTTCCCAGCTGCCAAAACAACTATATAATGGGTTGGATTAACAACAGGAATTTATTCACTGACAGTTTCAGAAGCTAGAAGGTTTGCTTCCTCCCAAGGACAGTATCTTCTAGTTGGCTGGCAATCTTTGGGGTTCCTTGGATTTTCCATCACATGGCAATGCATTTGGCAGCATCTTCTTTCTTTTCCAGGTTCCATTGACTTCTGACTTCTCTTTGGCCTTCTCTGTAAGGCCTCCAGTAACAGGATTAAGACCCATTCTGATTCAGTTGGGCCATACCTGAATTGAATAAACCTCATCAAAAGGTCCTATTTACAGCCCACAGGAAAGGATTAAGAGTAAGAACATGTTTTTCTGGGGCACATAAGTGCAAACCCCCATACAGCTCTTCTATTCAGATGTCCTATTTATCCTACTTCAGTTCCAACACCTTCTATGGTGTTTTTAATATGCAAATCATTGTTTTACATAACTTATAACCTCTTTTAATAATTAACATGTGCGTTCTGTTTTTAAAGCACGTTTATAGTAATTATTAAGGCTTAATTATGAAGAGTTTCAATACTGGTCACCAGTTTTTCATTGCCCAGCTTCCCATTCATGGCTTCTTAATCTTGGCTTTTCTCTCCTTTGGTTGGAATACTATTCCCAATAAATATTTTTTTCCCAGGATGGACAGAGAAGTACACTTTCCGAGTCTGTAATTATCTGTTGTTTCCTTCCTGTCAACCTCAAATTTTCAGACATAGAAAACTTGATCACACACTCTCTCTGTCCTGCCTTAATACTTACTGGCAGGAGTAGCCCCATGGCATGCTTAATGTCACAGGTTAACTCGTTATGATTTGCAGAGACTTCTTTCCCTTTCCTTGATATTTCCAGAGTTCCTTCTTTATTCTTGCATTTGAAGATTTTTACTTGGAGTTCTATGCATTGGACTGTAGTCACTCTTTTACTGGTAAACTGTGTGTTTTTTAAGTAGGCAAATGCAGAGCCTTCTTTAGGTCTAGAGAGTGTCCTTCTATGCCTCTCTGTATTATTTCTGTTCTGTTCTGTTCTATTTCATCTGGTCTTTTTGCCATGGCTTCTCTGTTTATCATTTAAATTATCAACTTCTCTCTGATAATTGTCTTTCCTAGGTGCTCTGTTTCTCAGTCCTCCACATCATTGATTACAATTCCATTGTTACCACAGGGGCTTTCTTGTAGGTTCACCTGTTCAGCTCCTAAGCCTCCCAGAAGAGTTGCTTCCAGAATCTAAATGGCTTTTCTCCAGGTAATGCTCCTCACTATGCCAATGAAAGTTGTTGGTCTCTCTCCTTCCTTTTTCCTGTGATGGTTAATTTCTGGTGTCAACTTGGCTGGTTTATAGTGCCCAGTTGTTTAGTCAAACACTGGCCTAGACATTAATGTGGAGGGCCTTTGTAGATGGGATCAACATCTAAAATCAGTTGACCTTAAGTCAAGGAAATTGCCCTCCATAATGTAAGCGGGCCTCATCCAATCAGCTAGAGGTCTTCACAGCAAGAACTGAGGGTTCTACAGATTAGAAGAATTTCTGCCTTAAGATCTTACACCAAATCAAAATGGCATTTCCTGACTGCCAATTTCCCCTAAGGAATTGGACTCAAGATTTCAGCTTTTTCACCTTTGTGGGAGTTTCTAGATGACCTACAGAATTCGGGCTTGTCAGTCCCCATTACCACATGAGCCAATTACTTATAACACATTTCTCTATAAACATATGCACACACATACACACACACATCCTGTTGTTTCTGTTTCATTACTTGCCCAAGTAATGCTGCAAAAATGTTGTGTTCCATGCAGTGGGTAGATTCTCTGGGCTCATGGCACTGCTGCCATCAGATCCTAAAGATTAAAAATGTGTACACACACACACACACACACACACATTTCTGAAGAGTGGCAGTACCTGATCCCAATACCAGCCCTTGGCCCTTAAATTAAAAAGTGTTCCTGGGGTCCAGGATCTCACCTATTTCCTTCTCATTAAGCCACATAGTTTGCTTGGGGAGGAGTCTCATATCAGCCCTGGTGTCCCTTTAATATTTGATCCCATCTATAAGACAGAGGGTAGAAATTCTTGAAACTTCTACCATTTGTGAGGCCCCATTCCCTAACTTCCAACACTGAGGCAATTTTTATTAAGATGATGATGATGATTTTACTTTTTCCCCATTATAAAATTTCTTGGTGATTTCTGTTGGAATTGGGAGGGAAAGAGTCAACTAGATGTTCACTTGCCATTAAATTTTGCAAACTTCTATTTGATCTTGGTATAATATTTTCTTTTAACTCCTCTGGTATTATGAAGAAAAGGTCATAGCCATGATATCAGAAAGTAGATTAATGAGAATTTTACTTTTCTTGTAATATCTTTCTTGCGATGGATTGGCAGAGAGCATCGCCCACTTATCAAGAAGGACTCTCTGATGACAAGTGGAAAGTAATCTCCAGTTAACTGGTTCTTTGGCTCAAGTTGCCCCCATGGTGAGCCCTGACAATATACTGGACTTACAAATCAGGACCTCCCTTGTTTTACTCCTGCCATTTGGAATGTTAGATTAGCTCCCAAGGACCATGCAAATTTCATTTTACACAATGTTTCTGGCCTTCTTCTAAAAACTCTGGAAAGTTTTGCTTTGTTTTATTTTAGTGACGCTGTTGTATTTAATGGACTGTTGTTAGGAATTCAAAACTGGACTTGATTTCAAGGCCAAAGCTACTAAAGTTTTGATGGCAAAAGTCCACCAGAATACCAGATGGCTTAAAAAATATGATGCATTCTTATGAAAACCCAGATTCCACAAAGGCCAACAATATCTGACCTTCAAAAGAGATAATGTTCCCTGAAGATATAATTTTATAAGCAAAAAGGTTAAGCTGTAGTTTTTCTTCAGAAGAGAACTATATGAAAAAAAAAAGCCTAGAGTTTTCAGCTGTTAGTTCAAATCAATTAGCAAAAGTTATATAGCTACAGAAAATTCACTGGATCAATGGTCACAATATCTAATCCTGACATCCATATTACTTTTGTTAAATTTTACATAATATATATTTCTATGCTTCAGTTTACTAATTTCTGCAATGAATTGATCTCACCTGCCCTGCCTTCTTCCAAGCCTTGGTTTTTACAATGATGCAAAGTAAGATCATTTGTAAATTAAAAAAATAACTAAGCAAATGGAACCCTTTGCTTTTGCTACTACTGCTCTTCCAGCACCCTCACAAGGGTTATGATGTGACTTATAGCAAATTTCAATTTGTGGTCCTAGAACTCAACTTTGCAATTTCTTAAAATGGCAATTTACCCCCAAAGAATTTGCCAAAAAGAGAAGGGGAAGGGAGAGAGAAAAGAAATGAGGAGATTAGAGTAAGTCATGTGTGACAAGATCATAGAGATTTTAAGAATTGGATCAGATTTGGGAAGTGATCAGGACCAGTGCTTTAAACATTTTCAACTGTGCTAAGCTTTTTGCAAATGAAATTTACTCAAGGGTCCAAGATGTGAAGCAGATAAGGTCAGACTTGCTCTGGTTGAAGCAACAGGCCCAGAGTATCCTTTGCTTGGTTTTCTCAGCTCCTGGGAAAGGGCTAAGTTTGGATGCCATGAGTCTTCTTTAAAATGCTTTATTTAGCCATAGGGTCCTTGTTGCTCTGTGGAAGCAGGTTGAGGGTTCTGGGGCTCATTTCACTTAGGTGCCACCCATTTCTAGTGCTCTGCGAGCACAGTTTAGAAACCTTTGCTCCAGTTCAGTCTTTCATTTAATCCAAGAATCACAGCATCTCTGACTATCCACCATCATCTACTGCTTCTTCCTTCACTCCTTAGAGGAGGCACACACTCTGATATTCAATGGTTCTAGTTTCAAAATTGGATCCTCAGAAATAACTAAAACTGCTTCCCCTGTGACATCGACCCACTGTTCCTAGTTTTGTCACTGAGCAACTCAGACTCCAGGTTCCCCTTCTTGTCCATGACTACTTTATCCATTTATAGGCAGCTGCTATGCTCCTTTTACATCTTCTCTCTGGTGCAAACATTTCTAGTTTCCTCAATTTTTTTCCCAACCTCCCAACCATACTATCTACCTCCCTTGGGATTAACAATTATCTGGCAATGTCCTTAAAATTTTGGCCTCACACCTGAATCCAGCACTCTAGATGGGGTGTCCTCGGTACTTGTTCAATGGAAGCAATGTTAGCCATGAAGTGGACATGATGTCATCTAGAGTCAGTTTATAATTAGAAAGTGGTTCAGTAAACAATAAACTAGGCTGTGATTTGTTACTAAATGTGGGAAACCTAATATTATTATTGAGGCATGTTACCAGGAGATGATGCCATAAAATTTCTTATCTGCCTGCTTTGCTTTTTCTTCCGGGGTTTTCTTCTCTCTCATTGCTCTTCCTTTCTACTGTAATCATTACTGAACTGCCTATTGGTTCTCCTAATGATTACTGATTTTGTCCAATACTCTTATTAGATCCTGGCAATCTTCACCCAGTGGCAATCAGATAGGGGAATAGATTTTATCACTAAAATTCACTGACTTATGGACCTTGCCTGGGCCCAAAAACTTGGGAATCAAGCTAGATTTGTGGAATTTGTGTAAAGGTCTTAAACCTGCTTAAAGAAGAGGTTTAAGCTTCTTCTTGTCTTTAAGCTTCACAGAAAAATAAAACAAGTATATCTTAGAATTTTCAAAGGGGAGAATTTTGCCTTTCTAAGTATAACTCTGTGATGTCTTCCTGCTCCCCAAATGGAGTTATTTTAAACTTATCAAGTCATGGAAACATATTAAACAGTTTAGAAGACTCTGGGAGTAGAGTAGCAACTGAGCAGGGAATTATTGCATTTTTTTTTCAAAGGTTCACATGTGTAAAAATATTTACACCCATTTTAAGTGCTCTTTCCTGGGTCTCTGTGGAATTTGTGAGTTTTAAGGCACAAAGGAAGGAATAAAGAAGTAAACAGTTTCCTAAAGCATTTCAAAAGCAGGAGAGTCTTGATCTGCAACTGCGGCTGCAACCCCACAACCCCTCCACTCCACAGCATGCATACATATGTACACACTGGGGGATAACTGAGGCCTCGTACTGACAGCCTACAGGGGGTGAAGGGCAGTTAAACCATCTCACTTTCGAAATTGTCTCTTATTTCCGGGATCACACCATGTAGTAATTTAAAAACCACTTAATGGAAATTGCTGCCACCATTTCAGGTCTTTCTGCAATCCTTCTAAGTAATCAGTAGCACCTCCAGCTTCCCATCTTGTTTTCAAAATTCTAAATCAACAATCGCATGATTGGCAGAGCTAGATGAGATGTCCCCAAATGATGAAATCGAAGAAGGGAATGATTATCTGCAATCTTGGTGTATTTGTCAGCGTTCTCCAAGCAAAACAGAACCAACAGGATATACATTTCTGACTTCTGGCTCTGATTAATGGGAGGCTATGACTCCTCATATTCCTGAAGGCAATCTTCTTTGTTAATTGTAGATGAAATTACAGGCAGTACTTGCTTGACCAAATAACCTGCTCAAGTTGATACATGAAATCTGCCATCACACTTGGCTAACGGTGTTGTCTTTATTTTGATCCGGACATCATCCATCAATCTCCCCGTTCTGCCATTCCAGAAATTATCCCATTGAAGAGAACGTACTTTGTGATGAAGGGACAGAAACTTTTACCTATAAATAGAATGCAAATCTAATATAAAATCTAGAAATTTTCACCATAACAATCCAATAAATCAGAAAGAAAAAAATCAGTGAAAATCAAATTTGTGGGTATAAAAATGTTTCTGAAGTTATGGTAAAATGGGTTTTGCTTGGTTGGTTATTAACAGATGACTTCATATCTTGGGTAACTTAACCAAAGCCAAACTGTGCTTGTAAAAATATTACTATTCCGGCTTTTGAGTGTCTAGATTAGATGACCCTGTAGTTTGCTTTCTAGTTTTGATTTAAATAAAATAAATTCTCCTGTCTTATCCTCAGATAGCCTTCTTTGGTAATCAAAACCTTCTGGGTGAACTGTACTTAGGAAAAAAAATTCTTTGGCAGAAGGATTCTTAAGTAGCAGAGCCTCAGGGACACTTCTAGAGATGGAGAACTCAAAACTTATGAAACGGGGGCAGGTGTAGCTCAGTGGTTTGAGTGCCTGCTTCCCATATAAGAGGTCCTGGGTTCAATCCCCAGTATCTCCTAAAAACAAACAAACAAAAAAACCCACAATTTATGAAGGGTAAAGTAACTGTGGAGAGGAAGATATCACCTTGTCTCTACTCATCTCTCTTCCTTATTTAACCTTTTCTTTCCTGAAAAAACCTAGAGAAGGATAGCTAATTACCCTGATTCTAGGAGTTACATGAGAAACACAAGGCTTTCAAGACTGAGAATTATCTATTGGTTTAAATAAGTATATAAGGAGTGGACATTGGTTAAATGATTATTAAGCTCTTTTAAGCTTTTACATATATTAGCTTTTCTCATGCTCACCACAACTCTATGAAGTGCATGATATTATTACTGAAATACAGTAGTATAGCATAGTAGATAAACCCAAAAGCTCTAGAGTTGGACATCAGGGTGTGAATCCCAGCTCAGCCACTAATGAGCTGTGTTACCTCGGGCATATTACATTAGTCCTCAGGGACACAGATTCCTTATCTGTAAAATAATAGTAAAAGTATCAGCCCCAATTCACTGACAAGGCAAAAGAGGTATACACAGACACAATAAGTAAGTTCTAAGATTTGAGCCCAGGCAGCCTGCTGCCCAAGTCTGCAAAGCCTGGCCACTGCTCTATCGTGACTATGGAACCTCATTTATAAAATGCTGCTTTCTCCCTTTTTTCCTGTCCTCCTCCTGAAATGGTTTCTAGCCATTGCTGCAAAATAAATTACCACCAAGCCTAGGGACTTAAAACACCATAAACATTTATTACTGCATATAGCATCTGAAGGTCAGGGATGTGGGAGCAGCTTAGCTGGACAATTTTGGCTCAGGATCTTCTCATGAGGTTGTCATCAAAAATGTCGGCAGAGGTTTCAGGCATCTGAAGGCCTGACTGGGGCTGGTAGATCTGCTTTCAAGATGACTCCTCACATGGTTGTTGGCAGGAGTCCTTAGTTCCTTGCCATGTGGATCTCTCTAAAGGACTTCATGAGCATTCTCAAGACATGTCAGCTTGTTTCTCCCAAAGCAAGTGGAAAAAAAAGAGTGAGCAGAACAGAAGTCACAATGTTACATGGTATCACTTCTGCCATATTCCACTAATCCTATAGATCAATCCTGTTACAGTGTAGGAGGGGCACACACAAGGGTGTGCATGCCAGGAGGCAGAGTTTATTGGGTGCCATCTTGGAAGCTGGCTACCACAGCTGCTGTCTTATCCTTGTAGAATGAGTCATCTGTTGAAGGAAACATACAATTAGCTTATACAAACACAGATTTCTCTAAAAATTATTAGGATACTTAATGGTACATGTTTTGAGCCAGTTTTATACCCATAAAGTGAGGGGATGAAATTTAGTCAGAGGCCCTTCCTCCTCAGACCAAAACCTTCCAGGAGAGAGGTGACACTGGACAGTGTCTGGGGTGACCTGGAAGAGAAAGGCAAGTAGAGACAATGTGACAGAGCATCAGGAAGAAGGAATAGCATGTAGAAATATAAGGAGAAAGAGAGAATGGCAGGGCCCGGCTAGATAGCTCAGTGGATAAAGAGCTCGCCGGGAAACCCTTGGGAGGCCCTGGGTTCGGTTCCCGGGGACCTCTCCTAGCGGGCAGACCGCCTTGAGAATGGCAAGCCGCCATGGGCGGGCCGGAGCCGCCGTGGGCAGGGCAAAAAGCTGCCACGGACAGGCAAAAGCCGCCACGGGCAGGGCAGGTCGCCTACAAATCGAGCACAGCCAGCCACCCGCGAACTGGAGCTGGCCGTGATGGAAGCAGAAGCCGCCCACAAGCGGGGAAAGCCGCGCCTGCGCAGTGACCAAGTCTCGGCGTGTCGCCGCAACGGGGGGGAAGGGGAGATATATAATAAAAATAAATAAATCTTTAAAAAAAAAAAAGAGAGAGAGAATGGCAGAGTTGCGGTAGTTCATTA
>PVKH010018352.1:0-15154 GCA_004027955.1 Chaetophractus vellerosus | reverse complement strand
GGACTGAAGACATCTCAGGGCAAGAGAGTGGACCTACCCATGTGTGTGGAAAGTGTACGTCTACCACTGTGCTTAGAAGGGGCAGGCCGTCTGCCACCCCAATGTTCAGAAAGGGTGGGAACTGTGTCCTGGCATTTTGTAGAGCTTGGCTGCCACCCCAGTACTCAAAGAGGGTGGAACCTGTGCCCTGGGGTTTGCAGAAGCCTAGCCACTATCCCAATGCTTGGAAAGGGTAATGTCTATACCCCAGTGTTTAGGGAGAGCATGGCTGCTGGGCAGACTCTTGGAAGGGGTGGGGCTGCATCCTCTTCAGTCTCAGAGGACAAAATATCACTCTATAGATGACTCACAGACCTTAAAATCTAATGGAGTTTGCCCTGCTGGGTTTCTGAAGGTTTGGGACCTGTGACCCCTGTTTTCCTGCCAATTTCTCCCTTCTGGAATGGGAATGTCTATCCCATGCCTGTCCCTTCATAATATATTGGAAGCAGATAACTTGTTTTCTATATTTCACAGGTTCACAGATAGAGGGAAATTGTACTCTAGGATAGACCACACCCATAACTGATTTTGATGAGAGTTTGTACTTAGCATCATTTTTGAATGGCTTCAGGCTTTGGGGATATTGTGATGGAAATAATGTATTTTCCAATTGTAAAGAACTTGTCTTTTGGGGGGTCCAGAGGACCAGCTGTGCTAGGTTGTAGCTATATAACCCAGAAAAACATGTTCTTAAACTTAATCCATTCCTGTCTTAAGTCCCCTGCAACACTAAAATCAAGGGGTCAGTCAGGGTGAGGTTGTCATCTGGAGGAAGGGATCAAAGGGGTTGCTTTAAAGTTTGGTCAGTCATGGATGGTTTAAAGAATTATAGGTGAAATAAGCAAGCAAATGAGTAAGCGAATAGGTCCTTAAAAAAAAATTAGACTATAGGTGAACACTTATCTGACCCTGGATGATGAATGATACTTTAAACAAAGGGTATAAGATAAATTAATAAAAGAAATAAAATAGGTTTTATTACCTAAAATTATAAAAAATTCTGACTGTAAAAATGAGGGGAAAAATTTAAATATAGTAAGATAAGTGATTTTAACAAATGAGACTGATAAAATGTTAATATCATTAACATACACAAAGTTCATACAGATTCATAAAGAAAGTGATAGATATGCAATAAATAAATGGGAAAGAACATGGAACAAATCATAAAAGAGAAAATATAAATGGCTTGTAAATGCGTGTAAATGTTTAGCCTCACTGACAATTTAAAAAAAGTGAAAGCAATAATAATACTTTCAAGTATCAGGTTAACAAAATAAGATACAAATTTCTTAATATTAGTAAAGATATGGCATGTTGGGCTCTCTTTTTCAGCTGCTGAGTGGAAATTAGTATAACAATCCTGAAAATAGTTTATTAATCTGTTTCAAATGCCTCAAAAATGTACATATTGTTTTACCTAGTAATTCTTTTCCTAGAGATCTATTATAATGAAATAATCAACAATCCAGACAAAGATTTATGCACAATGATTTTTTTGAAGCATTGTTCATAATCATAAGGCATTGAAAATAAACATCTATAAAGAGAGGAAATATTTAGTGTTTCTAAAGTATGGAATATTGTAAAGCCATTAAGTGATATTAAATGAATATTTAATAGTGTGAAGAAATGCTTAGATAGGTTAAAAAAAGGCAGGATGCAAATTTGCTTGTATTGTGGAGTGAACATGTAAAACAATTTGCTATTAGGAGGAAATGCATAAAGATATTACCAGTGGTTTTCTTTGGGCTTTAGAATTGTCCCTGTCACTCAGTTGTCCTTAGTAAATACATATTTCCTTATTGATTTATTTTGAAACCTTTACAAAGTCTCATAGAATATTCCTACACTTTTTTTTTTTTGTAACAAAAAATTAATGTTTAGCCTGAAATGACCTCAAGAAAAGCTATTTTTGAATGCTTGTGGAGGTCATCTAATAAAATTTCTGGAAATGGAGGCAAAGAAGTTGGCCTTTGATATAGTAATTATTCTTGGGCATTGTCTTACAATTGCCATGTTAGAATGACATTGAAAACAACTCTTGAGTGTAAAACCACTTTAAAAAAATAATAGAGTAAGAAAGTTTAGTGTTTTGTTTGTTTGTAATGTGAATATATTACACATGGGAGCAATAAGAAAATAAAATGTCCTAATGTATGTGAATGGATACTTATAGCTTGCGATATATTATCCAGTGAGCATAACAAATAGAGTTCAAATGTTGTACATGAAACAACTTGGTGGAAGTAAGGATGATTTGTGGCAAGTCACTGTGTTAGATGACCATGTTAAGTGTTTAGAGAAAAGATATTTCAAGGAATGTTATGCAGGAAAAGTTAATATTTCTAAGTTCCATATATGTGATTTAGATATGTATACATAATTAAATTAATACTTAAAATATCACAGCTACACATTTGACCATTCAGTCTATATAGTCAGTAAATATTTAGCTTGGTTAAAGATAGCAATAACAGCATCAAAAACTTTTCTCCTTGTGAAAAAGGACAATTGTCTAATACTCAGGGTTACTTTGTATCTGGCATATGCTGTTATATATTTTACAAATATGCTTTGCAGTTAGGATTCCAAAAGAGTGAAAAGAAGTTTCTAGTTTATAATTTGAAAGGGACCTTAAAGTTGCAAATACCCTTAGGAAAGAAAAAACATCCTTAATTTCACTCTAATTTAAGATAAACAGATCTCCAATCCTTCCTGTATAGGTGGTTTGAAAGTGTGTGTGTAAGAGACATAGAAATTCCAGGGAACCTAAAGTGGTAGAGAAAGAGAAGAGAGGGAAATATGTGGAATAGGGCTGCTATGAATGCTGGAGATACACTTTCCACTTTTTATAGTTATTCTTAGGGCTTGTTCTTTCATTGGAAACTGATAAGACTTTTTTCTCCTTAACACTCCAACCCTACATTCAGACTCTTTTTGTTTCTTATGCTAAGTTTCACAAAGAACTGGAGAAAATTCCATTCTCCAAGAAGAGTAATGGGGCACATTTAGCCCTTGATCTGGAGATGAAAGTCAGCCCTTTGGATTGGTGTTTGCGATAGTGTTTGAAGTCTTTGTTTTAACCTGCTTCCTTCTGGGTAAAGAGCTCCAGTTAACATAGTTAATACAGCAAGGTGGTCCTACTAGAGCCTATCTGAAAACTGGTCACAATGAGATTGCCAGTTTTCTTCTAGGGTATTTGCATAAAGTGATGTCCATATGGACTTTTTTTGTTTTATTTTTTGGCTGGTGGAGGGAAAAGTGTTTTGCACAGATGCTTATATCAGTCAGATATGACTGTGTAACAAACGACCATGAAATCCCAGTGGCATAAAACAATAGACACTTTTTTCTCATGGATCAGCTGGGTTTCATTTGATCTAGTCTCAGTTGCTCTTGGCTCCAAATTTCATCTTGGGTCCAGGTCTGCTCCACATGTGCCTTATCTTCCTAGCCAGCACATGTTCTTGTCATGGTGATGGTAGAAGTTTAAGACGGCAGGCCCAGCCATTCAAGAATATTTTGACTTGCTGCTTCTGTGATTTTGGCTAAATACCATTGGCTAAAGCAAGTCACTGGCCAAGACTGAAGCCAAGGGGTGGAGATGCAGCCTCCACCGAATATGAAGCCTGTGCCAGGTACTAAGCTATTCTTTATCACATCTACCCTTCTATATGAAACTTCGAGGTGCTGGTGTTAGGACACTGATGGCCACATTTCTGCTTTGCCTGTTGGATTCCTGTTAGGCTCTGCCAGTAGGGGCCACCAGAGGGAGACTGCCAGCCTGGACGGGGAGAAAGAACTTGCTCTTTCCTATTTGCTTCCTGTTAATACCTGTGTGCTTCCTGCTCTCACCAGTGTCACCACAGGCTCAGTTCTTCAACCTGGCAATAGTAGATTGTTCCAACAGCAGCAGCTGAATCCAGCTGGCAGTTTTCCCAACACTTGTAGAACCAGCCTCGTTATGCACCCCTCAGAGATTCCAGTTTCACTGAATCTCCTCCTCAGAGTTAAGTCCCAGTTTTAAGGTGGCCCTCCTGGCTCAGAGATACGACCACCAGCTGGGCAGTGCTCCCTTCTCAGAGATAGGAGTTTCAGCTCTGTAGGGCTTTAAGCTTCTAAATTTAAATCAGTTCAACCCTTTTCTCTTTCTTTCCTCAGTCTTAGTGGTGGTGGCTATTTCCTGCAGTTGCTACTTGCATGATACCTTAGTGGTCTCTTTTTTCTCTTTTCAGTTACCTACTTAACAATTCTTTATGATCAATGATCAATTCTTTATTATTAAAGTTTCTCTTTTAAAATTACTTATGCAGTTTCTATCTCATGATCAGACCCTGACTGATACAAAGCCAAACAATGTCACATGGCCAAGCCCAACTTCAGTAGAGAGGGAAGCACTTCTGCTGTGGAAGGTGCCCCTCCCAAGGTGGGGGAGACATTTCAGAACAATCAGCTAATGCAACTCGTGTCAGATGTGGGGTGAGAAGGAAGATGGGAAAAGAGAGGATTCTGTGTATTTTCCCCTTCTAGCCCCTAAGGGCTTAGGCTTGGCCTTATTTGAAGTAGAATAATTACAGTTGGATGTCAAAGGGAAGTTTTTAGTTTTGGGGTTGGTTTGAAACCTATATGATGAAAGATAACAGCAGTGGAGAAATAGTGAGTAGAATAATGTCTTCTTTCACACAAGTCTCGTTTTTTTCACTCTGCTTTAAAATCAAGAAAGAAAGAAAGGAAAAAAAAAAACTTACCTTGAAGGATTAAACTAAAATAGACTATTTCAGAAAAATTTTTATCACCGCTAGGCAAATAAAAAAATTATGCTTCTCCTCAGCCTTCTTCCTCCCTTTGTCTTCCCAAAGGGAGAAGAGTTAGACGCAGTATATACCTTCCTTTAACTACTAACATTTGGTTTATGAAACAGATGTTGACTTCTCTCAGATTGATAATCTGTTAACTTTGAGGTATTTATTTCTTAAACAAGCTTCATGTAATGTATTATACGCCGTAACTTCATTGGGGCTTAACTTTCATTATTCCTATTAAAATGTCATTTCCAGCCTCTCTATTCATTTAGACTTGTCAAAAAATTGCATAAGAAAGCCCAGACTTTGCAAACCAATTATATTGAAAATAATGGCACTGATAGCTAATATTTACCAAATGTTATGTCTTATGTAAAAGAAGAAGTGATTAAGAGCAGATACTTTGAGAGGCTGGGTAGTCTTTTCAAAGTGAATTGATATGCTTATTGACCCATTAATGGCCATTTCTTACTATCTATTAAATATCATATTTAGCATATTAATTTAATTGTTAGGAAGGAAAGGCCTAGCAATAGGTCTGTAATCCATTTTTTCCCTGTATTGAGTGATACTCCTGGAAAGAAGGAATGATGATCTGGCCGAATCTTCTTGTAAACCGGCTAATGTCAAACCTCGAAGCAACCATATTGCTGGTAGTTATTAGCAGGCCAATCCTTATATTGGGAGTGTCTTATGATTATTTGTATCCTTGAGATTATTAATACAGCTGAATTTTGGGAAATATCTCTGATTCTTGTGAGTCTGATCTGACAAACCAATCCTTTGTGCTATCTTGAATATAGACATAATTTAATGCAGGTACAGGATCAGCAGAAGTTGACTGGATTAAATAAGTAGCACAATGAACTCAGAACCTGGGCCATGTTGAACAGTTATATAGGCTGTTGATTTCACTCCGATTCTTTAAAGGTGGGAAAGTTTAGTCCATTACTGAAAAATCTTACTTGTAAATCATCAAACACTGATCAGGGGGTTGGAGATTGGCACAAACTAGTCCTTTACCTGTTCTCTTGTTTAAGTCTCGGTTCAACCAGAAGCAGACCCTGAGATTCAGAGTAGAGTACAATAATTTATTTGGGAGATGAAAGGAAAATCTGTAGGAAGTGGGGAAGTTGTATCTTTCCATAGCCTCCCTTCCACTATTTTTGTTAAGAGCTAGAAGGAGCATGGGTATGAATCCTGCCCCATGATGATGGGTGGGTGAGGCTGGAATGAGATAGTAGGGACAAAACAAACAAACATGCAAACCAACCAACCAACCACAACTCTTGTTTATCCTTGGCATGAGCTACACGTGTCTTTTCACAAGCATATCTGGTGTCCTAAACTATCTTATAAGGACAAGAACTGTGTCTTTATGCATGTTCTATTCCTCGCAGGTTCTAATGCATTGCATTATATAGCTTAAGTGTTCAATATGTATTTATTGAATAATTTGTGCCTGGTCAGAGTTTGACTGATGGTTGGAAAGAGAAAAAGGACTGAGCTATAAAGTGGAATGAAGAAAACCTATACTTCCCGCTTCCTTTTCTCAGGCCCTCTTCACAAACTTAGGCTGTAGAAATTGACAGCATTCTGGACTTCAGCATTGTTCAAGCTGAACCCCCACCTTTCTCTCCTCCACATATTTTCTCAGTAGAGAGTTCTGTGGGTGCCTTTTAGAGACAGCTGCAGGGGTGAACTTTTGAGTATCAGAGCTGAGTCATTACTGCCATAAAATCTTAGAATTATTATAGTATTACTCCTTCACCTCCACCCACCTTTCCCCACCCAATGCCTTTACAGAGAAGAAAATTTAGATTTAGATTATTTTGGAATCTATAGTTTTTTGGTGCGTTATAAGCACTAAATTCAGTATCTCATGGCCAGATCATTTCAATTTACTTATCCATTTTCTTACTCCTTTCCACAAAGGTTTTGAAGTAATTTTATTGGTATCTATATAAAAGTATATAGGAAAAATACAAATGTCAGATTGTTTGTTTGGTATAGATTAAAATGTAATAAATGTACAAACAAAATGGATAATCACAGCGGGATGGACTAATCAGGAAAACCTCAGAGGCAATTAACCCATTAGGATGTTCATGTCTATTCAATCAGGTTCTTGAAGTTATTTTACTTTGGATTTCTGCCGAGTTGCTCTTAGACTGATAGTAATATGGGAGGGCTAACTCTTAAGCAACATCCAAAATTTTCTATCCAAGTTTATTTCCAAAGATGGGAAAATATCAGAAAATTCTCAAAGGTATGGGAGTGTTGCAACTTGCTTTGGTAAGAAGCTTAGATATTTCATAGAACAAAATGTTTTAGGATATTATCATACAAATTGAGCATGTCTTTTGGGAGGAGAATCAGAGTTATCTAGAAGGAAAAGAGAATCAGGAAAATGGAAGAAACTTCAAGGAAAAGGAAAACTTTTTAGAGGCTCACACTGTGAAAAAAAAATGACTGTGGTCAAAACAGTTCCAAGCTTTTCATTTTTAAGTTTTAGGCCAGGGAGGGATCTTAGAGTCCATTTAGTTTGATGCCTTCATTTTACAGATGACAAAGCCAGAACCCAGAGAATTAGATGATTTGCCCATGGATACACAGTGATATGGGGCAGAACTATAACTGCATTTCAAGTTGTCTGATTATTTGCCCTGGGCTCTTTGTACTACATCTCATTGATGCCTCCAGCTAATGCCATTTTGCAAAGGAAGCATCCAGGGACCTCAGCAACATGGACCTGCAGGAAAGAGAGGATGCAGTTTATAATAAGAGAGCTGGGGAACTAATCTAATGGATAGGCTGGGACATGCTAGTACCAATGGACAAAAACTCTACAAAAAGTATGGCCAACTTTAATTTGTTCTGGCAGAAAGCAATGCTGGGGATTCACCTCAGTGAACAGGGCAATGAGAGAATCACAGAAGCAAGTATATTAAATGATGGAATCTGAGGTTTGAGATCATCATTTTATCAAGAGCAGGGGTCTAGTTGTAGGTTTAGGTGACAAGATCTATACCCAAGTGACTGCTCTGGGAAGGACTATGAAGTGTATCAGAATCTCAGCAGGCTAAGGTTAGGGCAGGGCCAACTCCAACCCAGGATGGGGCTTGACATCACATTTTATCAGATAAAGAAAGATTGAGACTTGGAGACAAGTTGAGTGATCAGAGATTTCCTCTATTACATAGGGTACCATGAATTCAGCAATATTTTTGTGCTAGCCTGTAAATGTGCTTGAGCCACATATTATTTCTTCCTCTCATCAGGACTATTAAATGAGAGGTGAGACCTGTTGAATTTAGCTGATGGAAGATAGATTGGTGACATCCTAGGCATATGTGTACTGTATCAGCCAGGATGCTTTCTACTGCAAGCAAAAGATCATCTGTTTAAAATTGGCATGAATCATATGGACGCTTATTTTCTACTTAGCAAGAGGTATGAAGCCAGTCAGTCACAAGGTTGTTTTGGTGACTCAAAAATGTAATTGCTCAGCTCTGCCACTTTGCCATCCTTAGTAAGCCGATGATGGCTCCTCTCTTAGTGGTAAGATGGTGGCTAGTGCTCCAAGCATCATTTCTCATCATCAATGAAAATTATTTCCCAGAGGCTTCTCTTGGGGGAGTATTTCTTATCTCATTGTCCAGAACTGATTCATCTATTAGGTATAGACATATTTTTGTTCTGCCAAAATTTGTTTCACTGAGTATAGGATATTGGGAAGAAAGACAATAGTCAGTTACATTTAGTTAACAGGCTTAACATTTCTCTAAGCTTTGAGTAACACTTGACTACACAGAGTGTCTAGTGCATGCTAAATTTTCACATTATTTCACCTAACCACATCTTCACTTGAAAAATAAAACCTACAAAGCAAGTTTTTTTGAGAGTCCATTTATAAAGTCAGACGTCGCCCCTTTGACTTAATATAGTAAGAAAACAGTGAATGAAATATGTTGGGAAGCTAAAAAAATACAGCATATCTTCTTTCTCCAATTTAGTTGAATAGTCAAAGAGTATGTGTAATGGTTTGACAGTTTTATCTAATTATGAATTCCAAAAATATAAATTGAGTCATGCTTGTAGGCTGATCTGTTTGGACATGATTGGGTTATGATTAGGGCATTGACTGGGCTGCGTCAGTGGGGCGTTGAGCCCCACCTGTCGGTAGGTGTGGTCTCAAGTATAGAAGGCGGGGCAGAAGATTTGAGAAGCAGATTTTTGAGAAGCAGTTCTGATGTTGGAGAGGGCCATTCACCTGATAGTCTAGAGCTGACTTTGTGGAGGAAGCGCTAAGCCCGGAGAGAAATGCAGCCCCGGCAGGAGAGGAACCCAAAGGCCTGAGCTCTGGCAAACCTTAGCAACTGTCTTGCTCCAACACATGGACTTTGGTGAGGGAAGAAACTTATGCTTTGTGGCCTGGTGACTGTAAGCTTCTACCCCAAATAAATACCCTTTATAAAGACCAACCAATTATTGATATATATTGCGAAGGCACTCTTTTGGCTGACTAATGCAGTTTGTGAGACTGGGAATCATGATATTTCCCCTTTTCTACCTCGTGTTCTTTCTTAACACTGTTTCCTAACATTTCCCCCTGATTCTATTTTTTTTTAAAGATTTATTTATTTCTCCACCCTCCCCCATCTCCCATTACTTTTGCGCTCACTGTCTGCTCTCTGTGTCCATTCGCTGTGTGTTCTTTCTGTGTCTGCTTTTCTTCTCTTTAGGCAACACTGGGAACTGATCTTGGGACCTTCCAGAGTAGGAGAGAGGTGCTCAATCTCTTGCGCCACCTCAGCTCCCTGGTCTACTGTGTCTCTTATTGTCTCTCCTCTGTGTCTCTTTTTGTTGTGTCATCTTGCTGTGCCAGCTCTCCGCTTGGGCCAGCACTTTGTGCAGGCCAACACTCTGTGTGGGCCAGCTCTCCTGTGAGGTCCAGCACTCCTGCGAGGGCCAGCATTCTGCATGGGCCAGCTCTCTGCTTGGGCCAGCTTGCTGCATGGACCAGCTTGCCTTCACCAGGAGGCCGTGGGAATTGAACCCTGGACTCCTATGTGGTAGATGGGAGCCTAATCGCTTGAGCCACATCCACTTCCCCCTGATTCTATTTTAATTAAGAATAAGAAACATTTTCATTTTTATGGACAAAAATGTAGGACAGTTATCCTTGTTTATATATATATATTTGATGAAATTTTAAAGTTTTCATTAAGATATGTTATATAGATATATCTGGATCATTAAATTCTTTTAACTTATTTTAACATCCATGTTTTTAATGTATCTCACCAATGGAAGGTTGAGAACTGGATAACTGGGTTCCACAGTTACTATTGTGACACAGTAAATGTAGTCACCAAACTCTGTAGGTTGACCAACTCTTAGGACTCCCTTGTAGATGGGCAGTTGTGTGTGTGTGTGTGGGGGGGGGCATGTGACTGAGTTATTCCTAGTGAAATGGTTGTGAAAATGAAAATAAAAATTATCCATTGCTATCCCAAATGTGCTATCTCATCTCACTCCTATTTACCAAATTCAAAGACCCAGTAGAAAATGGAATGGCAGAGTCACTATTTGGAAGGTACTTGGACCACTAGCTACATGGGCCAGACCTTATCCTATTAGGTTCTGTATTAGACAGTGATATGAGTGAGAAGTAACTTTTGTTGTGTGAAGCCCTGACATTTGGGGTTGTTACCACATTTAACCCCTTTGATTGACTATTTCATCCTTTTGAATGGTCATAAAATGTGGGATGGAAAGGTTGTGAAATTAGTGGTAACCACCATGTAGATTACTTTAGAGTTCCTACCTCTGTAGATACTACAGATGTAATGAATCAAATAACTCAGCATGTTGTCTGCCTGTTTAGGAGCTAGTGACCCAGTGTTGGGACATTTTCTGTCTTAGATCCAATGACCAGGACCTGTGAAGGCCACGCTCTTCTGTCTCATAAACTGAAAAGATTTTAAATATCATGAGAGAAGATATGGAGAAGGATATTCACTCTAATTTGTGAGTAGAGTACTACCCTTCCTTCTCCTTTAATATTATTGTGCAAATTAATTTGCTTCAATAGTGTTGGCACTTTTTCTAAAATTAAAGAAGAAAAAGATGAAATTTCTATTGCTGAGTATTTTTTTGTAAATATAAGTCACAAATGCAGGTAATTGTACAAGCCCTCTTTATCACATTCTTTTATCTTCATCCCAGGACATATATAGGGAAGATTTTAGAAGTACAATATTTACTTTAATATCTTTGGCCATTTTTGATTGTTTGGGGAGGCAAAAAGTAAAATATTAAAGGAAAATATGCCCAATTTTAGTCAGGTGCCACCAGCAGGAAATATAACATAGTCTGTAAGGAGCTGCCTAGATTTGAGGTGCTTGTTGAGCATTCACTAGATAAGTGACCTGGGGGCAATTTGTTCAGTCTTTCTGGTCTCTATTCTATCATTTGTTGTAAGAGGGATTAGAGGGATTTTTAAAGGGGTTTGAAGAAGCTAAAGTTTTCTAGGTGTTTTCTCAGGCCCTAAATCAAAAAGATTCCACCAGAGTCAATCTGCCTTTACACATTTTACACATTCAACTTCAGGGCAAAACAAACAAAATACAAACAAAAACGTCCCTTGACTAAGGGAATTTATGCCAACAAAGATTTGAAAACTACTTGTCTATATGCTAAACAACCGATACGACTTTTCCTTGCAGATCTGATTTTTTTTTCTCTAGAAACGCCTCTCTCCATCAGAATTTGTAACTTATTAGACACAGAGATAATTCTACCGAATCAAGTGAACTCCTAATTCTAGTCAGCCCTGGACCTCAGAAGCAGAGCTGGGTTATGATGAGCAAGACAGGTTGTGGCAAATTCTCCAGCAATCTGCTCGGAATTAGTAGCTCCATCCCTCAGATCAGTGACAGCTTCACAGCTAAATGATTTAGGGAAAACACATGTCTCACAGTCCAGGAAGTTAAAGTGTGTTGTGCTATTCCTAAATAATGGAATGTCGGTGTGGAGAATGGTGGCTGGAGTGGGGACAGGAGACACTTCAAGGCTTCTTTTCTTTCTTTCAACGTAAGTAAAGGCACTTTCCCAGAGGATTGTGGGAGGTGAGTTTTGGGGTCTTATGGAATGGTTGGTGTTGATAAATCTTAAAAACATTATCCTTACCTCCTTTAGTGTTCAAAAATAGTGATTATGGTTTATGATCTTCAAAGAAGTGTATGTTCTTTCATCTTTTTCTCAGTGTATGGATAGCATCTGTGATGGTTACCTGAGCAGCCAAGTGGGTAATCTGGAATATGTTTTCCTCCCATACACCTTTTCAATGCTTCATGTTCAGAATCTGTCCATTTGACAGACTGAGGAATGTTTTTTCTATGAGACTGATTGGAAGAGTCTGAACAGTCAGAAAAACCTTTTGTTGTTTTTATTTGAGCTTTCCCATATGACAGAGGCCCATGGTTAACCAGCTCTCTTTCCATTGTTTTGAGTCTTCAAGAAGAGAAATTTTAGAGACACATTTTTAGAGCTGTCAAAGGGGCTTCAGAGAGCTTTGCATTCTTATATTAATAGGGAACAATATTTGCGTGGCATTAAAAGTTTACCATTTGCTAATTACAAAGTATTACATAGCAAAATGGAATAGCTATTCATAAATTTCCCCCTTATATCTTGCAGAACAATAGGATTGTGCCATTATATAAGATTGTGTTTTATTTATGTTAAATAATTGGCAGTGAAAAAATTATTGGCAGTGGAACTCTCTCTTTAAAGCAATGTTAAGAAATAAATATCCTGGGAAAGAATTCACCAACCAAAAGTTCAGCCATAATATTCTGCTTTCCTTAAGCAGAATAACCATATCAGGGAGAGTTTGCCCTTTTCTTCCTCACTCTGCTAAATTTGGCACATGTTATATTATTAAAGATTAGACATAATTGATTTATAGAGATTCTTTAAAACAAATTTGTTTCTAAGAATATATGTCAATTAACACTTGCCAAACTATCTATGTTTTTCTATTTGCTCTATGTGTTTCTATTATTCCATCTTCTGGAGACACTATTAACACCAGGGCTTTGAACAAAGAATAACTATCAGCTTTCAAAACTCATTTGTAATTGGGAAGATTTAGGTATTATTTTGAAGCTTAAATGATATAATCTCCATTTTCTCATTCTAAAATATTTCTTAATCTACCACTGTAGTGTACTAGTTCGGTAAAAGGCCTTAACAGTGGAGGGAGGCAAAGAATTGTGATAATAATATGTTTGCAATGAAAAGCACATTTGAAGTAATCATACCATCTTGCCCATGGAATAACAAAAGTGTGCAAAGTAAAATACTTTCAAATTTCACTAAACTTTCAAAATATTTCATTTTGATGTTAAAGAAGAGGTTTTGAAAATTTTAATAGTATGATTAGATTAATGATGAAATATATTATTTGTAATAAAGAGTCTGACTCTAAAACAAAAAAAGGAAAAAAGAAAAGATTAAACAATTCTGAATTCTCAAGAAGTGTTGGACTCCTTGTCTAAAGGCTAAGACTTATGCTTCCAAATTGCCATGATCAAAGAATTTTGTAGACATACCATGATAAATTAGACTGGTAAATTTTGGATATATGTCATTCTTTGTCTGATTAAAAACAGCCTTTGAATGCCCTAATACTTTCAAAACTGGATATCTCTACCCTAGTTGTTGAGCCCCAAATCTTGTTGGAAGAAACAGCAAGGAATTAGAGGAGTGGCATTTTGGGTTACATGTGCATCCCAGCTGGATTACATCTCCTTAGGAGAGGTGGGACTAAGAGCAAAGCTGAGATCAGTTTTGATTATGATGATGAGAATAATAGTAGTTATAAAATTTGAAGTGCCTGTGGTGTGCTCCTAGAGATATCGTCTTTAAATCTCATAAATGATCTTGCAGGGAAGCACTATAAAGGAAAATGTACATTGCTCTGTGAGAGCATATTGTGGAGAAACTAACCTGAAAGTTATCTGAGGAAGCAACAATTAAGTGAAAGTCTGAGGGTAAGCACCCACTAGGAGAACAGAGAAAACATGATCCTGGGAGGCAACGGGGTGTACAAACCCTGAGGTGGAAAGTGGCTCTGAATATTCGTAAAGCAGAGAACAGCAGCTGGGGACAGGTGAGGGGCAAAGAAGAGTGACTTCAAAAGTGGGCAGGGGCCAGATGATGAAGGGCCTCTGTCTCTGACCTCCTGTTTCTGAGAATTATTGCTTAGATTGATTAAGCTGTCTACGTTCTCTGCCATATTGAGTCAGAAAAGACGTTCAGCCACTTTCTTTGCTTTTTACAAATGCAAATTCACCCAAGGCCTTTGAATGTGCAGTAGATGCCATTAGATTTGGGGACACTGACAAAGTTATAGGGTAGCCATGTAAACAAATTAAAAATTGAATTTTTGACATCACTCTTAAAAATATATCATAGCCACATCTACCAGTGTGGCTCCAGCTTCCTAAATGGTTGCCTGTCTCTTTTATCTCTCCAACCTTAGCCTTCCCCTCCCTCCTGTTAACCTTCCCTCTTTCTTATGCTTTCTAATGAACACATACTTAATTTCTCCTCATTTTGAACGCAGATAAGCTTACCAATCTTTTCTTTCTGTTAACCTATGTCCTCAGGGTCTCACCTTCCACCCCAAATGACTTGACTAGAAAATTAACTTTATAAAAACAATGACAGGTCTCTCCCTGTAATGGTTTGTCTGTTTTATCTAATTATGAATTCCAAAAATATAAATTAAATCATGCTTGTAGACTGATCTCTTAATCTGCGCGTGATTGGGTTGTGATTGGGGCGTTAACTGCCACATCCGTGGGACATTGAGCCCCACTCCTCGGTGGATGTGGCCTCAAGTATAAAAGGCTAGACAAAAGACAGAGATTTGAGAAGCAGATTTGAGAAGTAGTTCTGATGTTGGAGAGGAGCACTCCAGAAGAAGACAAGTGAGCCGTTCGCCCGATAGTCTACAGCTGGCCTTGTGGAGAGACACAAAAGCGTAGAGAGCCTCGTGGTCTACAGCTGAACTTGTGGAGGAAACAGAAGCTAAGCCTGGGGAGAAACAGCCCTGGGAACAGAGGAACCCAAAGGCCTGAGCCCTTGTAGATGTCAGCAGCTGTCTTGCTCCAACACGTGGAGTTTGGTGAGGGAAGAAATTTATGCTTTGTGGCCTGGTAACTGTAAGCTTCTACCCCAAACAAATACCCTTTATAAAGACTGACCAATTTTTGGTGTATTTCAAAAGGCAC
>PVKH010018351.1:0-15154 GCA_004027955.1 Chaetophractus vellerosus | reverse complement strand
ACACACACACACACAATTTTGTTCTGTTTGTGTTTCTCTAAACCTTATCCCTTTCACAAACTAAACTCTGCTTTGTTAATTTTGTTAATTTTTGTCTAATTTTTTATGTTTCTTTCTTAAGCCTGTTTTCTGACATTTCTCTTCTCCTGAGCAGCTTCCTAATCCTGGATAATCATAACTACAGTCAACAGATTAACTAAGATGCATACCTTATCCTCGTTGAGAGATGCAAAAGCTGGAAATTAAGATTCCAGAATTTTTATCCTGTCATAGTAACAAACTGACCAATACACAAATAAACATGATATATTGTTCCACACAGAGTACTCCTATGTCTAAAGTTTGTGCCAATCAGAAATAAAATATTCTCTTCTTCTCATAACAATATGGTTCCTGGCCAAAGATTTGCCAAGAATCCTTGCTGGCTGAAGGTCAGATATAACATACCTTTGATAGAGCCACTTTCACTGTGAGGTTTTTTTTATAAATAAGCTTCAGAAAACAATTAGCAGGTGGTATTCCTTCCCAGCTCTCCATTTCTTTTTAATATGTACTTCAACATACTTATTTTGTGAAAACCATCTGTTGGAGACCCATTATTTTTTTTATATTACTTTACTCTAGCTTAAACTATAGATAAAAACACCCGGCAACCAATCATGTCTTCTTCATCTTTGCATCTTCAGCACTGAGGACATGCCTGAAAGAGTTATTGGCTTTTGCTGAATTGTGGGAAAACGGAGCTAAAGAAACCTCAACCCCCTTCTTGTGTACTTAGAGGGTGAGGGGGGCAGGCAGCATTTTGAAAAGATGCTGACTTGCACTAAATGCCGACCCACTTTCAATCAGTACCAAATTAATTTCGCATGTGTATAAAGGGAACGCAAATAAAGGTCATAAGAAGAAAGATATTTTAATGATTCCATGAAATAACTGAAAAGAGAATGATTGCCCTTGGAACTGAGAATAGCAGCACAAAAGGGAAGCATTTTAAAAAATCAGAGACTATCTTCAAATAGCTTGGGCCACTTAGGCCACAAAACTAAAGCTGGAGACGTGGAGACAATAGGCAACAATCCCCACAACCAATGCCATCCTACACAAAAATAAAACCGTGGACCCATGAGGGAAAGCAGAACCATCAGCAGGTATTCTTCATCACAGGGCGGGAAAGCACACTAGAAAAGAGAGGACTCCAAGTGGCAGGGAAATGATGAACAAGCCAGAAGCATGGCTCTCTAAAGAGAGGCCAAAGTGGAGCCATCCTGAACATAACGAACTAAGCAGGAAATGAGGAAATAGCTTCAGGTCTTTGAGAACTGCCTATAATTTCCCATTTACAAAAGGAGTCCTATTCCCAAGCATTTCTGTTTAAGCCTGAGATTCATAGGCCCACAGATTCAGTATTGTGAAAATGGAGAGTATGTTAACATGCAAATCTTTTAGCAACAAATTAATTTGTAATATATCTAAACTATAGTACTGGTAAATCCATTTCAATATCACCTACTCAAATTCAAGTCTTTTTTCTGGTAGGAAAACATATTCCAAGTTCCAACTAAGGAAATCAGAACACACCTTTCTTTTTGTTTTTTGTTTTGTTGTGCTGTGTTGTGTTTTTTTTTTTAAACGCAAGAGAACCTAGGGTAATAGAAAGCAGAACTAGTTTCCCAGAGGGCATCAGTAATGGCCAACCCTACATCTGTATGAGATAAGCCACTTCTCCAGGCTAATCCCTATTGAGGAGCTCAAGTTTGGGGAAATAGAGAATAGACCCTCCAGCAGGGACTGAAATAAGGGCGAGAGCTACATTTCTGCATCCTTAGAGTTCCAAAGTAGACTCTGTATCAGACCTGCGCTCGGGTGAGGCTACTGGGGCCAGAAGAGGCAGCGGGCCTTGCCCAGCGCCGTGAGCATCAGCCTTGCCAGCCTTTCTCTGAAGCACAACCATCGTCTTGAACACTTTAGATTACTTTCTGCCTAGAGCCAAGAGGATAGAAAACAACCAATATTCTGAAATGCTTCAGAATAACAAAGCTGTTACCATATTTTTTAAAAGAAAATAAATAACATTTTTTTCTTTTAAATGTTGCAGACTACCCATCAGTTTTCCAACAGAGTTGGGGGTTCTTCCAAATTATATATTGCATTTTTTAATAATTAGGGGTTTTTCTTTTCAAAGACTGTAGTTTCATAGCAAGATTTACTGTGCTTATTATAGCAATAAGACAGGTTTTCAAAAAGTAATGACTTATATAAAGCTCAGAGGGAAGCATTAAACAAATAGTCATCACAGTCCAAAAAATTGGAAATTAAATAGGCTCTCATTCGTTGTGAAAATATAAATAATATATAACAAGTGAGAGCTCTCTTGTGCCCTGTGCCACCTACCCATGCCCACCACACCTTCCCACACTCACCTATCTTCTACTAGTTCCTATCCTGAAGAGTGAGGGTGTAAAACTATCAACCAATTACAAAATTAAATTCTTCTTAGCAAATTTATTGTTGATTAAATAAAAATATGGTTTGCTAACATGGTAACATTTTGTTAAATCACTCAATGAAGGTATGGAAAAAATAAAGTCTTTATGGGACTTACCAGTGTAAAGTAGATACTCTATAAAGCTGTTTTCTAAGAATGAAATTGGTAGCAGTTGTTGAATTTCTGGGGATCATTTCCTCCCCCTTAGGCATTCTAATCCTTATTCTGGATTCACTTATCCACAGATATATTGTGTTATTTATTCCTGAAATCCCATATTGTCATCCTTCTACAAGACAATATATATTTGAAAACTCATTTGTTTGTTTCTTTGAGCCATGGGAACTTGAAGACAAATCATTCAGCATGACTACTGATTAAAATAAGCACACGGTTACTAACCAGATACACAATTTTCTATATAGCACAAGTTCCTCAAACAACAACTTAAGCAGACAACAAAAATCTTAGCTCACTAAGCTCACCCAGCACATTGTACTGCTGTGAATAAAGTCCCCATTATGACTTATTCATTACCTATTTCCATTTAAAGTGGAGCTCTACCTTTACAAAAATGCTCCTGTCAGAAAAATTACTATCAAAACTCAGATCTTCATTCTGCATCAAGGACATCTCAGAATGGAGAAATGAATGTCTACTCCCAGGCCTGCTTTCTCTCCACACAAACAGTTAGGTCAGGGAGATTCCAGAATGTCCAGGAAACACAGATCCTCAGTCATCATTATTTAAGGGCTCAATTGGTTCTTTTAAGGAACAAACCAAAAACATATTAGAATATAAGGATAAAATTACTGTTATTTGCGTGCTCCTGACATTACTATCCAAAAGTAAATCAGACTTTGCCCTGAAATTTATTAAGAAGGTGTACAGTTTATTTGAAAATCAACAATTAACAACAATAACCAATCAACAATGAGTCTGAGAAAAGCTAGTCAAATGCCAGAGGTGGGACTTAGTTCTTCACCAAATAGTTTCATTTGATTTCCCAAAAGTCTAGTAAAATACATTTCTTTATCCAAATAAGAGAAAGTAATTTGTCCAAAACAAAAGTGTTTAAGAACAAAAGTCAAGATGAAAAATTAAAATATTTACTAACATCTTTGCAAATATACAAAAATAAGTGAACAAATACACAGACACAAGCAAATATGTACAGGTCAACTTTCCCTAGAAAACCATGAAGAATGAAGTAAAGACAGAATTATTGAAAACTGTCCTTTATAAATTGCTATTGATCTTGAACCATTATTTGCATAAATTTATTCAGTATATAAGAAATAAAATCACTGTAAAAAGAAGTACAATAATCTCAAGAACCATAGATCTGAACAGATCAAATTTCTTGCATAACGGAATCACCTGACCTTCAAAATGCTAATCACTGGGGTTTATAAAGGCTCCCATATATGATTTTACCCTCTATACCAACACCACCACCACTTGGAATTCTTTATTGTTAGATGTGAAAGGGAAGGAGACTATAGGAGAGAAAGAGTTACAAGTGGTAGATGGAGACAGGAGTATACAGACTTTTCAGGCAACCTAACAGTTCAATCATCATCCGCAGCTGTACCATCACATTATAAATCCACCATATATATCCATAGTAGTGGATCTCAAAATGTGGTCCCCAGATCAACTGCATCAAGATCTCCGGAAAACCTATTAAAAATGCACATTCTTGGACACTACCCCAGACTTCATGAATCAGAATCTCTAGGGAAGGAACCAAACAATCTACATTTTAACAAGCCTTCCAGAAAATTCTAATGCACACTACAGTTGGAGACTCAGTGATCTCCAGTAAAGTCAAATAACTTTTAAATGTGAGAGAAAATTGAATCAGGAAATTTTAGAAACTGAATGGCAGAACTTTTACTACATCATTATGGATCGAATGGAGGAAATTTTTATGAAGATTTTTGCTACATTTTTCGTAAGGCTTTCATTCAAAAATGCTTTCCCAACACTATGTAATTTGAGAAATTTCCAACAACCTAAAATTTTCACTCCATTCATAAAGCTATTTGATGCTCACCAAGACAGAATAACAAGAAATGTTTATAAAAAGAATGCTTATACATTCCCAAGGCAAAATGTACAGGCTGAGTGCATTATTGTAAATTACCAAGCTTTGGATTAAATTGTTTAGTTCTTCCATCATATGGGATATGAAAGTTAACAGTAAAAAATTAAGTAGACCAAAAATTATATATAATATTTCTACAAAATTTCCACTTCCCTATATGAAAATTTGCCAGTGGGGAGAAAATTATGGTAAACAGGCAAATCCTCTGCCAATTTGATTCAGGCTATTAATAGGCGTTACCATTCCTTTGTAGAGGAAAGATAAATACCTTTGAACTGCTTAATCATGTTCTGATGGTTTTCAATGGCTTCCTTTAAGATCATTTCAGGCTGATCCATCTTCCACCGCCATTCGGTGCCCACCGGATTGGTGTGGTGTCTAGGAACAAAAATCAAAAGTTCTAAAGGACTCCCTGTGATAAGATCTCAGCTAGTCATCTGCTACGAGGTATCCCGTAAAATCATAAAATCATGAAATAAGGTCTGGTTTCCTCCTAAAAGCTCAGCTGTTCATAGCAGTATTTTCAGTTCTGTACAATTGATTTTAAGCCATGACACCTAGCAAAGAAGGGCGGGTAAAGAAGAAAGTCACTTAAAGTCATTAATCAAAATTAAAATATTGCTTTGCAGGTAAATTACATTATGATCCTACTGAGCAGGGAATGAGGAAATTTTTTGTGGATGGAATGAGCCTTAGTAACTACTTTAGAAACAAAAGGCCCTTTAAACATATTTCTCTCCTTCTGCTTTCTAAGCTATGATTTAATTTAGCAAGTTAAAAATCTGTTTCTAAATCTTTATGCACCTGATATGAAGGGTCACTATAAAGTAGGGGCAAAAAAAAGCAAGATATATATACACACACAAAGATATATATATACACACACACAGACACCTTTACACATAAACATACGTATGAATTTGTTTGCATATGTGTAGAATATTTCTGAAAAAATTGATAAAAAATAGATTATGGTGGGTTACCACCAAGAGAAAACCTGGGACTGGAGGACAAGAAAGGGAGAGTTAATTTTGTATAACATTTTGTATCTTTTGCATTTTTTACTATCATATGCACAGATGACCATTCAAGAGATATTTTAAAAATTGGTGCTTCTACTCAGGAAAAGCATGATCCCTTTTTAGCAGCTTGATTAAGATATAATTCACATACCATACAATTCGCCCATTTAATTTACCCATTAATTGTACGGCTTTTGGTATATTCATAGTTGTACATTCATCACCAAAATCAAATTAAGAACATTTCATCATCCCCAAAAAGAAACCCCACTTCCCTTAGCTGTCATCTTTCAATTCCCATATTCTCCCAGTCCGAGGGCTAATTTACTTTCTGCCTCTAAAAATTTACATATTCTGGGCATTCTATAAAAATGGAATCATACAATATATTGTCCACTGTGGGTGGCTTCATTCACTTAGCATAATGTTTTCATGATCCATCTATGCTGTTGCATGTATCACTGCTTCATTTACTTTTATTATCAAATACAGTCTATTTTATGGATATGCCACATTTTGTTTATCCATTCATTAGTTGATGAACATTGGGTTGATTCCACTTTGGGGTTATTATGAATAATACTGCTATGAACATGTGTGTACAAGTTTTGGGGTGGACAAAAACTTTTTTTGTTTTTAAATTTCTTTGGTATAAAACTAGGAGTGGAATTACTGGACCAAGTGTTGGTTCTACATTTAACCATTTGAGGAACTGCCAGACTGTTTTCTGAAGTGGATATACCATTTTACGTACCCACCTGTAGGGTATGAGGGTTCCAATTTTTCTACATCTTTGCCACACACTTGGTTTTATCTGTCTTTCTGAGTATAGCCATCTTAGTGGGAGTAAAGTGGTATGTCATTGTGGTTTCACTATGACTAATGATGTCGAGCATCTTTTCATGTGCTTATTTGCCATTTGTGTATCTTCTTTGGAAAACAGTCTATTCAGATCTTTTGCCCATTTTTAATTGGGTTATTTGTCCAAGACAAATACAGTTTTCATTTAAAATTTCAAAGTATAAAATGCTTACTTTTCATAAACAGAAATGAGTCACATAAGCATAAATTTGGGATATCTATACACATAATCCCCAACAAATCCTTCTGAAAATTAGTAGAATAGTAATATTTTATCCATCTTGTAACAGTCTATTTTATACATTGTCTTTATAAAATAAGAAATTCATTTTGAAAAACTTACATTTGTATATCATATTGTCATTTAAAAGCACTTTCACAAACACCATCCCACTTAAGGAATTAAGTCCTTAAAAACATTTGTAGGGAAATAAGCCAGGGACAAAATCACAAATATTCTATGATTCCACTATATGAAATATCTAGAGTAAGTAAATTCATAGAGACAGAAAATAAGCAAGAGTTTATAAGGGGCCAGTGGGAAGGGGATAATGGGGAGTTATTACTTAATGGGTACAGGGTTTCTGTTTTGGTGATGGAAAAGTTTTGGTAATGGACGGTGGTGATGGTAAGTACAACACTGTAAACGTACTTGCCACCAAGGAATTAGACATTTAAAAATGGTTAAAATGGGAAATGTTATGTTATATATATGTTACCACAATAATTTTTTAAAAAAAAACTGAAATTAGAGAATGATTTTAACCATGCCAAAAAAAGTTCAAGGTACTACATATTGTATGACCCCATTTATATAAAATGTAAATATAAATTAATTTATAAAGATGAAATTAGATTAGTGGTTACATAGGGCTGGGGAAGGACTGCTAAGGGGTGTGGAATTTTTCTTTTTGGAGTAATGAAATTGTTCTAAAATTTTTTGTGGTGACGAATGCACAACATTGTGATATACTAAAAGCCATTGATTATACACTTGAAAAAAACAAAAAGGTAAGGAAATACTTAGAAAATTTTCAGAAAGCATATACTCCAAAGTATTAACAATGATTTGTTTCTGGATTATAGGATTATAAATTGTTTTACTTTATACTTTTTGGCATTTTCCAAAATTTTCTAAAATAAACATGGCTTATGAACATGATCAGTGGAATAAATAACATTTTTGTAGAAAGAATTTTAACTGTTACACCACTCTGAAAAGCAAATTAAGGACAGTCTGAAAACTATTAAATTATTTCAGTTGTTCAAAGGCAAATAATGAGAATCTGAAACACAATCAACAAGATTTTGTAAATAAATGGATAAAGTAAGTTGAAGGAAAGGAAAAGAAATTTCCAAAATGAGCCACTGGATAACTGTGCCATTACTCAAAATAGGGAACTGAACTTCAAGGTAGAACAGGTTAACAGAGAACATGATAAAATCCATTGTGGAGAGGTTGGGTTTGAAGTGCCTGTGGATCATCTGAGAGAATATATCCAAAAGGCAACTGGAAACAGAAAATAAAAGCTCCAAAAAGAGATTGGGGCTAGAGATAAAGAACTGAAAGTTACCAAACTACAGGTATTCACTAAAGCTATGAAGATGGTTTACTATTCTTACCATTATAATGTTGAATGATAAAATCAAGAACAGAAACAAAGAGAAAGCATGCAAAGTGCAAAGAATGAGACAAAGAACAGCTAATGGGAAACTAAGAAGAAGCTGTCAGGGGTTAGGAGGAGAAAACTAGGAGTGACTGGTGTATCTGAATGCAATAGGAAGAGCAGCCAATCCCATGCTTTGCTATCCAATGCAACTATGATAGGAATTAGTCATGTCTATTAGATTTGATAGCAGGGAGGTCATTAGTGATCACAACTAAATGAGCTGCAATGGAGACATGATGGTAATCAGCCTGCAGAGAAATGAATTCAAGAGTAAGCCCTGGGCAGTGAAAGAGAGAAATGGGTTTGCAGCAGGAAGTACAAAAAAGATTCCTGAAATTTAGGGATGTTCTTTCCCAGTTTGTTTAAAAGATTCAATTCTAAGCTAATTGAAAGTCTATGCTAAGGGCCTGTATTTCCAGCAAGATAACCTGAAACAGCCTCCTACAACAAAATTAGTACGTTAACATAAAAGCAGTGTAGATAGAAAAAGGTTTTTTAAAATATCATAGAAAAGGCAAAGTAAATAGAATATACAAAATAAGAGAATAAAAATAAATATTTGTCAATAATCTATCAGTTCATCAATATTTTCAACATCAATAATCACTATAAATAAGACAAGTTAAACTCAGCAGTTATAAGACTCTCTGAAAGGATTTTTAAAAATTCAGCAATTCCACATGTTTTATCCAAGAGAAATGATCCAACCCAAATGATCAACCAAAGATAAAGGGAAAAACAAACTAATATATCCATAGAATGGAATATAACTCAACAATAAAAAGGAACTAACTACTGTCATACGCAACAACATGGATGAATCTCAAAAGCATTTTAGTAAGCAAAAGAGGTCAAATAAAAGATTGCACACTATATGGTTCCATTTTATGCCAAGTCTATAAAAGACAAAACTAATATATACTGTCACAAAGCAAATCAGAGTTTGCCTGTGACTACATGGGGTAATGGAAATTGACTGGGAGGTGGCAAAAGGGAACCTCTAAGGGTGATGAAAGCATTCTATATCTTGACTGTGGAGTAAGTCACACAGGTGTACATATTTTACCAAAACTTACTCAACTGAACATTTTAAATGGGTACATTTTATTGTATGTAAATTCCACTTCAATGAAGTTGATATTAAAAAATTAACCCAAACACTTGTTTTTAAGCAACACACCTAAAACATAAGGACACACAAAGTTGAACAATTCATCAGAAACATATAACAGATTTTATTACTGTTTTCTTACTCAATAATTTAAAAATTACATTCTTTTCAAGTATACATAACAGAGTTACAAAAACTATTACTAAGTATACAAGTCTCAATAATTTCAAACAATTTGCATTACAGAGACATGTTCTTTAACAAAAATATAATTTCATTGGAAAATAATTTAAATATAACTGCCAAAAAATCTTAAATTATGTGAAGTTTTTAAAATAAATAGTTCTTTGACCCATGAATTACATAGAAGTCATAATGGAAACCAGAAACTAGAAAATGTTTACAATTGAATAATAATTAACATACTACTAATCAATATCTATAGAATGTAGCTAAAGAAGTACTTAGAGGGAAATGTGTAGCCTTACAGGCTTATAGAAGATTGATATTAATGAGCTAACTGTCCAACTTAAATTAAAAAGAATAAGGAAAGGAAGAATAGTATTACAATGGAATTATAAAGAATAGAATTAGTAAAATAGAAAACAAAAATATAATGGTGAAGATCCACAGAGCTAAAAGCTAGTTCTTCAAAAGCTAAAAAAGTTGACAAACCGTGACAAAACTTGCCAAGAAAGAAAAAAATGAATGCATAAATATATAATGTTAGGAATATAAAGGTTGAAAAGATTAATTACACAAACAGAAGAACTTAAGGTAAGCCTGCATATAGTGTTGGGAAGTTACTGGGGTACAAAATTCTTATTATAACATATTTGGTCACCACAGCCATTTATTTTCACTTACCGCCAACAGAAGACACATTTATTTGCACATGCCAAGCTAGGGGTGGTTTCCATGCAGCGATGGCTTTCAATGCCATAGAATGTATGTTTATAGCAACCTCCTCTCCCTCGGAGCATTGACTGCACCAAGTAGAAAATAAATAATTTGAATAAAATCCTCAAAGCACAGAAACAAAACACTAAGGCATCATATTTAAGAAGAAACTAATTCATAACTGTAAATACCCTTATTAGCATCTGTATGGTTCAGAAACTTAATCTTATATAGCATTATAATGTTGTGATAGTACTTTGGATGGTATGAAACCCAATGAAATAAACCTATGATTCATTAACTCTGATAACTCCATAGGGAGGATTATTGATGATTTCATCTTCAAATACATCCATATGCCTCAAATAATATTAGTACAATAGTATATAAAGCCAAGGGATAAATGAGCCAGGCTCATAGAAAATAGTGCCAATGCTCAAATGAAAGGGTATCCGCTTGAACAAGACAGGATGGGTAGAGGAAATGTATCCAGGAGCATATTCTATGTCAATCAACTGAATGAGCAGAATTTGAATGTATTGACGAGCAGGATATATACATAAATGACAGATTATTCAAAATAGAACACTATATAATACATGAGCAGTGAAATCACATAAATCAGTAAGTATAGTAAAAATGGGTAATTTGAAGAAATACTGCAGATCCACATATAGTTGGAATCACAAGATAATATGGAGCTTTTTAATGTAGCAACAGAAAGATTCATCCAGAAGACAGGCTTGATTTCAGCAGAAGTGAAAGCAGTGAAATCTGTGAGGAGGTTATGCAAGACAGTAATGACAACTTGACTCATATTATTAGCGGAAGAAAAGGAACTGGGTGTTTACAACAGGTACTAAAGAGGTATAATCATTAGTACTCCCCATTAGAAGCCCAAAACAGGAAGTTGTCCAAGATAACTGAGGTTTTCAGCCTAAGTGACTGAAAGAATATGATGGGATTAAGGAAAAAAAAAAAGGGGGGGGGTGAGAATGAAAGGAGACACAGATGGGTAGTCTTTACATATATACTTCAGTATACAACATAATGCTGCCCAGAATGGATGAAAGTTACATAAAATCAACCATCTTAATTGTTATGTCAGTCGATCACAAAATCTTTTGGGTTTTGTTCTGATGAAAGGAGTTCCCTGTTATCTCACTTAGTACTGGCATTAAGAAAAAAAGAAGAGAAAATATTGCTGTATCTATAAACTCTCTCCCAAGTTCCCAATAAGATATATAAGAAAGCAAACAAAACATTCAAATTTTGCAAAAGCACTGAAAACTAAAAATCAATGTCAAAATCACAGATAAATTCTACTAATTATAATGCCAATGGAGAAACAAAATTCAACACCTACATGCTTCATTATTTATTGAGAAGTATATATATACCAAGTATGCTATGTGTTATATGTACTGTACAATAACAAGACACACGATCTGGTGTGAGAAAATGGCAAGTAAGCAGGCAATTACAAAATCTGCAATACTACTATGATGAAGGATTGAAACAATCTGGATTCTTTTGCAAGCAACTGAACCCAACTCTCTAAACAGAAAAGAAATTTATTAAAAGGATCTTAGTAGTTCAAAGAATCTCAAGAAAGGCTGATCAGGAACTCAGCACTCCTGTCAGTGGGCCTTACTTTGTATTTGAATTTATGAGTTAGACTCATTTATAGTCTCCCTACACATGGCTCTTCTGCCCCTTTTATATGAACCTATAATTAGCATTATACTTGATAAATATATGTCCCAGAGACTTAAATCTTTGGTCTGTTCATGTGACAGTTGAGCCCTGAATTTCAGCAGAGTTGCAACATCTACTCCCCAGTTCACTGTACTCACCCAGGTCAACTAACAAGGAGACGATAATAGACAACGCCCATCCCAACGAACAGAGAGTATCTGCAACGGCAAACAAGATAGCTCCATCCATCTGCCCCATGGGATCTAAGCACCCTCTCAATTAGAAGCAGAGCGGGCATCACCATCCCAAAATCCTCAAGATTGGGGAACGGACAATAGACTAAAGTAGACATTATTATTCTACTATAGACTTATTATTCTAGCAATGGAAGAACTCTTATCATTGATGTAAAGGCAGTGGCCACCAGAGGTTCTGAGGGATGGGAGAGGGAAGAATAGGTGTAATATGAGGGCATTTTCAGGACATTGGATTTGTCCTTCATGACACTGTAGCAACGGCTACAGGCCATTGTATATTTTGTCATAACTTACAAAATTGTGCAAGACAGAGTATAAACTATAATGTAAACTGTAGTCCATGTTTAGTAGCAATGCTTCAATATGAGTTCATCAATTATAACAAATGAACCACGCTAATGAAGGATGTTGTTAATGTGGGAAGGTGGAGGAGGGAAGTGGGGCATCTGGAAATCCCTTACATTTTTTATGTAACATTTATGTAATCTAAAACGTCTTTAAAAATAAAAATTTTTAAAGTAATTATAAAGAAAAACAAAAGAAAACATTTAGACATGAGGACTGGCAGCAGGACCACCGGTGGTCAAATCAACCCTCAGAAACCCTATATAGACCCCACTGCCACCTCTCTGGATATTGCCAAGGCCTGAACAATGGGTGCTGCTGCAGGGGGCACCAGAATGAGTTCTCCCCGTTCCAGTCTCTTTCTATCTCTCACTCCAGATGCAAAGTCTCAGGCTGAAGAGACTGACTCTCCTAGTGGATATATTCATATACCTGGTAGGCTTCAAACAAGGCTCATTTAACAGGAAATTCTGCAAACATGAAAGGTCCAGATGCTGGCAGAGAAAGGACAAATGTCCATCAGGAAGCTATCCTTCCCCATAGAATTGCTTTTGTACCTTTGGAAAAAATCGGTTAAGCTTTATTTACAGATCTATTTCTAGATTCTGTATTCTGTTCCACTGATCTACAACTCCATCCCTCTATTAATACCACAGTATCTTGATTCTCTACCAATATCACAGTATCTTGATTACTGTAGCAATAGAATAAGCCTTAATATCAGTGAGCTCGATTCTCCCACTTTATTCTTCTTTGTTACCATTCCTTAAGCTATTCTAAGGCCTGTGCCTTTCCTTATAAATATTAGAGTAATCTTCTCTATTTCTACAAAATTCTTGTTGGGATTTTGTTGGGAGTGGCATTAAACCTATAGATCAATTTGGGCAGGATTGATATTTTACTATACTGAGTCTTCCAATCCATGAACATGATTACATCTCTCCACTTATTCAGATTTTCTTTGATTTCTCTCATCAGCATTTGGTACTTTTCGTCATACAATCCCAGTGCATGCTTTTTCAATGTACATCTAAGTATTTCATTTTCTTTGGAGCAACTGTAAATAGATTGTGTTTTTTATTTTGATTCCCACAAATCCACTGTGAAAATAAAGAATGTGATTGAATTTTGTGTGTTGATCCTGTATCCTGACAACCTTGGTGAGCTTGGTTATTAGTTCTAGGAGTTTTTTCCCAATTCTTTGCGATTTTCTTGTAAGCAATGATGACATCTGCAAATTGAGAACTTTATTTTCTTCCTTTCCAATCTGTATATACTTTTTTCCATTTTCTTTCTTATTGCAGTGGCTAGAACATACAGTATTATGCTTAAAAGCAGTGGGGATAACAGACATACTTGCCTTATACCCAATCTTATGGGGAAAGAATTCAGACTGTCACATTAAAAATGAAGTTAGCTGTAGGATTCTTATATACTTTTTATCAAGTTGAGGTACTATTCCTCTATAAGTTGTTGAGAGTTTTTATCATGGTTGGATATTGAACTTAGTCCATTGCTTTTTCTGCATCAGCTGTTATGACCATATAATTTTTCTTTTTTGGCTTGTAAACAGTGAATTATGTTGATTGATTTTCTAATGTGGAACCTACCTTACATACCTTAGATTAAACCCCACTTTGTTATGATGTATAATTCCTTTTATACCTGGCTGAATTCTATTTGCTAATAACTTGTTAAGAATTTCTACATCTAAGTTCAGGAGATAATGGTCTACAGTTCTCTATTTCTGTACCTTTTCTAGTTTAGGTATCAGGGTAATAATGGACTCATAATGAGTTGGGAAGTACTCCCTCTTCTATTTTCCAGAAGATATTGTATAAAACTGGCATTAATTCTTCATTAAATGTTTGGTAGAATTCACCAATGATATCACCTGGGCCTAAAGACTTCATTTTGGGGAGCCTTTAAATTATGAAATCAATTTTATTAATGATCATAGGCCTATATGAATATGAAATATGACCTATTTCATTTTGGCTGTTTTGATAGTTTGCGGTTGTCAAGAAATTGAGCCATTTAATCTGTGTTGCCAAGTTTATCAACATAAAGTTGTTTACAGCATTACTTTACTATCCTTTTAATGGTTGCAGGATCTGTAGTAATAGCTCCTGTTTCATCCCTGATGTAGGTGATTTGTCTTTTTATTTTTGCCAGTTTACTAAAGGTTTATCAATTTGAGCAATTAAAAAAAACAATTTGGTTTTCTCTATTATTTTCCTATCTTCAATTTCATTGATTTTCTTTCATTGATTTCATTGATTGCTCTTACTCTTTCTTCCCCTCTATTTGTATGTGTTTATTTTGCTCTTCTTTTTCTAGTTTCTTGAGGTGGGAACTTAGGTCACTGATTTGAGACCTTTCCACAAAAGGTAATGTAAGCTTTTAGAGCTGTAAATTTCCCTCTGAGCACTGCTTGAGCTATATACACATTTGGTATGCTTGATTTTCATTTTCATTCAGTTCCAAATATTTTTTAATTTCCTTTTGGACTTCCTCTTTGACCCACAGCTTATTTAGGAATGTGTCACTTAATTTTCACATTTAATGAATTTCCTGTCTTTGTTATTGATTTCTACTTTGATTTTATTACGGTCAGATGACAAACACATTCTGTATGATTTCAATTCTTTTAAATTTGTTGAAGTTTGTTTTATGGCCTAGGACATGGTCTATC
>PVKH010018350.1:0-15158 GCA_004027955.1 Chaetophractus vellerosus | reverse complement strand
TGTTATCCCAATAAAAAATTTGGTTTTGACACTTTGAACTTAAACAACTTTTGGATGTTATTTAGATACTATATACACAATCTGTTCTTTCATTAATCTTTCACTCACTAGTTTTAGCAACTATTGATGATTTTCTAACTTTTAACCTAACTTTAAATTTTATATTTATTAGTCGATTTTCTGCTATCATGCAGGCTTCACAGGAGAAAGGTGCCCTCTACACCTGACTTGGTGCAGAGTGCACCCATTGCTGTCTCTGAAGGGAGTGGCAGTCAAGGACTTGGGACCCTTGTCTGGTCATGCATCTTGGCATTCCTGATCCAGGTAAGAGATGAGTTAAAATGAACTGTTCAGTTGTGAAGTGAATTTATAAAAAATATAAACAAGTCAGGAGTTTCTGACTTTGAAAATAAAACTTCACTTCATCTCAGTGTCTACTGAGGGCAATATACATTTTTTTACTTAAAAATATGGCTTCAGGGAAATATAAATTCCAGGAGGAATAAAGGGGAACGATTTTAAGGGTGTCTCTGGAAGACCTTCTAAAAATCTTAAGGGTGTGCTTCTTAGACCCTCTCACTAAACAAGAGGGCCTCTAAAAATTTTAAGGGCATACCTTATACACCTTTTCTACTGTAATAAAATATTTAGCTAAGTGCAACAAAATCATAGCTGCAAACACAGGAGATTTCTTTCAGAAAGAGTAGGATGATTCAAAAGATGCAACAAATTGCTCTGAAGTAGCATATCCTTGGAGTTTGACTAGGCCATAATCAGAGGACTAGCAATGTGTGCTTTGTTGCTTTGAAGAAATATTATGGTCCAGTGATTTTTATGTGCCTCTTATTTCCCTTCTATGGATGTAAATGCCTATTGCAGCTGTTCAATGACTGCTATTATTTATTGTTATAGGGAAGGCATGTAATTTTTCTCATTAGCTCAGAGTGCTTCCGATTGAGAGGTACCACAACTAAAATGACTTATATGCTGAATTTAGAAGATCTTAACTTGATGCCATGATGGAAGAAGACTGTGAGGCTTAGGATAGAGTGAGTATATTTTGCATGAGACAAATTCAAGTAATTTGCAATCACATGGCAGATGGCCCTATATTTTACTAATAAAAACCTGCAAAAGTATTGCTTTGTCAATTCTGGGACATGGGTCTCAAGAGACTGACAATTTATAATTCCTTTCTCTTGAAATCCTTGCTTTAAGACTGTGTCTTCAACTTTAGCACTATTGACATTTTGACCAAGATAACTCTTTGTTGTGGAAGTTGTCCTGTCACTGTAAGGGATTTTGCAGCATCCCTGTCCTTGACTCAGTAGACCCTGGTCTCTCTTTCCAGGTGTGACAATCAAAAATTCCTTTAGACTTGCCAAATGTCCCCTGGAGATACAAAATGGGCTTGGGTTGAGGTAAACCACTTTAAAACTAATTAAACTTAGACTGTCAGGTTGTGAGGCATCCCTAGCTAGAGAACAGTGCTCAAGCAGCCTCAGCTGATTGAGAGGACAGTCACTGGCCATTTCTACATATTGTCTAATGCAATCCAACCTCTGGCCACTAGAACACATATTCCCAGGGGCTAAATATCCTCTCTCCACCCAGGAATGTACCATTTCCTTGAGACTGGCTGGAAATTTTGGGTCTCATCAACTCAATTAAGTCCAGATATAGGTGAGGCTAGTTGATTATGGTTTCTCTATTGTAGCTTTTGGATGTAGTTTCTTTTGATTCTGAGACCTAAGGACTAAAAAGATGAGTACTAATGTCCCCCATATTCTCAATATACAAAAGATAGGGCCAGGAATACTGCAATGGACACATATTAAATAAGGGGGGTAGGTAGGATGTAGAAGAACGCAAAAAGTAAATATTGGTCCACAGTACTTTTATGACCTCTACTCTGCAAGTTATAATAAAAGGCCAGTGTTTGTAGCTGAGTAGCTTTCTCAGCCTGCTTCCTGCCATACCCCAAATTTCTTTGAAAAATATTCTCTCTTCCTTGGGTTAAAAATCAGGGTATGCCATTAAGATTTTTAAAAGCATTTTTGTCTATCTGAGGGAGTCTAGGTGCCTCTTCCTTAAACCTCTCTGCAGTTGTAATAAAGAATGTAAAAGCTACACATACTTGATCTTGCCCATGAGGCCCACTTTTCCTGGTAATAGCCTGGATTTGATCTTTGCCCTGAATTCATTTTTTACTTTGAAAATCTTTTGCCAGCTGGAGACTCTGGAAATAAAAAAATAAGATTTATTTTCCAATATAGCATTCCTGGGTTAAAAATATTTTCTCTAAATTCTGCTTGAAAACAAATCTCATCATTTGCTCATCTCTTTCCTCTTCTATTTTATCATAGGCCACTAAATGATGCTATTTTGCCCTGAAACCTTAGCCTTGTCTACAAGGTCATTAGGTATATTTTCTGTTTTCCACATGAACCCAAAAAACAGGCTTACCATGTTTTGGCCAATATATAACATGGTCCCCATTTCCAAATAATTTCCTCACTGCTCTTCCAAACCTCTAATATTTCCTCACTGTCCTTGTAACTTCTTCTCAAAGTAACTGTAAAGCCAATGCCACATATATTAGGTTTTATTTATGCCTGCCTTTCACTTATAGGTACAAATTTCTTATTCAAATATCTTTAGTAACAAATGACTGCAACACATAGAGGCTTACAGGTACCACCTATTGTTATTTTTCATGACTCTTTATGTTGACTGAGTGGTTCTGCTATTCCACATTTGTTACTGGGAGTGACTGAAGAAGCTGTATTAAAGTGATGTCTATAAAGAGAAATTCCATAAAGTTTTCTCTCAAGTTTCTCAGGCCTAGGTTTTCACTCTTAGATGGCATACCTCAGTTCTCTTTCTATATGTATCTCATGCTCCAGGGCCTCTTATCCTGATTTCCTTCTCATGAAGGGCTACTTAACAGAATACTGGCTAAATTCCAAGAGCATGAAAGTAGGACTTACAAGTTACATGTATGAAACTTTTCATAGCATCACTTATTCCACGTTCCATTGGACGAAGCAAATGATAACTGACTCTCACTCTTGCTACAAGGAGATGAATCAGCTGGCAGAATTGGAAGAAATATCTCTGTCCTTTGATTCCTCATAACAGTAAGATTACAGTTTTCTGAAATGAAGACTGAATCTGTCCTCAAGTGAAATGCCATATTTTAACGAGTATAGTTTCTTTCTTGGAAGGATCGACTCCTCTCCAATTTCCAGGTGCTTCTGGTCACTCTTCAGTGCCTTCAAATAAGTATTTTTATACTTTTTTTCTAAGTTTATGCTTATTATCTGATAAATGGATTTTTTCATATGTAGTTCCTCCATTAACAGAACCCACCAGAATTAATTTTTGCTCTTTTTAAAATTTTGTGCCCACATATGTCCTCTTTACCTCACATCTCTGAAAACTCCAGTCATAGAAAACTGCAATGTTTTCTAGTCTCTATCTTCATTCAGTTCTGTGCCTGTCCCATGAACAACCTCCCATTGCTACTGCTTCCCCACTGTGTCCTTTTAACAGTTAACACCCTTCCCTGAATTAGTCATTGAGTGTAACTTTTGCATTTTTGCTTCATTGAAACCAGCTCTTTATGATTATATCGTATTCCTTTCACCCCTTTTAAGCAGCAAATTTTCTGATACCACAGAAACCTCAGGGTTAAGATGTAGGAGTTCATTTCCCTTACTATTCACTGGCACACAGAAAGCATTGTCTAGACATTATGAAATTATGGGTTGATAAAACTACTCCTTTTCTCTGCCTCCTTTATGGTTACTGAACACTGGTGGAAAAAATCACATGACTTTTATGACTTATATCAACAAAAGTTTGCCAACTCTCTTTTCAACAGGGTTTCAAAACTGCCTATCTTTATAACTACAGCCTCTTTTGTAGAAAAGAGACAGAAACTCGGCACAATCAGCATTGGAACAATGAGGAATTTCCTAATTCACATAGCAAACCATGGGCATGGCAAAAGTGCTGTTGGCCAGGTACAGTTGGGATTGAAACATTGCCATGTCTGTCTGTCTTTCTGTCTTTCTCTCTCTTTTGCTTGCTCACTCTCTGTATTATCTTTCTGCTTCTCTCTCTCCATCTGAAAACTGCTTTTATCCTTTGAATTTAGGACTTTTCTGCCGAGAATTGTGAACTCACATTTCACATTTCATTGCAAAAAAGGTCTGTGAAATTCTCTGACTCTAGTTTAGGTTATATGCCATCTCTTTTAAAGTATTAGCTCGAAAAATATAGTTAGAAGAATAATTTTCAAAGAAAGTTGATATTATCCCTAACACACAAAACAACGGGTAATCATTTAAATTCGCAACATTTTATACTCTCTTTGAATTCTTAATCCTGTCACTATCTCTCACTCACAGAAAATAAACACACTCCTGAATTTCAGAGAAAAGAGATACCTTCGATGATAACTCCTTGAAAGTCCTGCCTAAAATAATAAACTCTTACCTCCACCTCCATCCGTTCTTTCTATGTGGTCAGTTTCTTAACAAAAAATGACAAGTATGCCCCTGTTTCTATCAAAATACTACCTTTGGGTTTCTGGATCTCAGTCTTTCCACATGCCATTGTCTTCCCTCTATTAACTATCTCTCTGCTTTCTGTACATTTAGTCTCTTCTTCTCTACTGACATCATTCCATGAGTACACAAGGACTAGAAGAATAGTAGGGATCCTGACAGGAATGAGATGACACCTTTCAAACTAGGAAATTTGAGGAAAGCTCAATAAAGCGATATTTACCAAACTGGCAGGGTCCACTGAAACCACAGGGAATAGAGTGGGGTCTTTTGTGCCATCCAGCCTCGTGGGGTTGAGTGGAGGGAACATCCACGAGAACATGAGACAGAGAGGCTGTATGAATGCCACTGCCTTAGAGAAGTGTGATGTCTGATGCAAGGATGCAACCACCCTGTGGCAACCACAGGGTAAATATGAGGGAATAAACATCTTGATGGATCTCTCCCCCTTCCCTCTTATTTCTTACCAGGACTCTTATTTGGGATTTATTGTCCATACAGTTCAGCCTCCTGGCATCCAGTGGATCTGGAAGGGTCAAATGAAAGATATCCATACAGCCCATAAAGCCACTAACATTTTAAAAAATAAATAAAAATTTCTTTACCTCACACCCTTTCCCTTTAGCCCTGTATGCCTTTTAACCTTTTCTGTCAAATATCTTCAAGGAGAAATCTTGTCTTGCTATCTTCACTTTCTGGTTTCATCTACATAGTCTTCCTTTCCCAAAACCCCACAAAACAACTAATCTCCCTAAAACACAAGAACTCTCTAATTGGCACCTTCTCTTGTCTTGCTCTCTCCTTCTGTTTCTCATTGTGTGCTCCTCCTTCTCCATCCATGCTTTATATTTTAGTCTTCCTAAGTGCCTATCCTAAGCCTTCTTTTCTTTGTCATAGTACACATGCCTTTCCTGTGCTTCATACAAAAATATTTAGGATTATTTAAGGGAAGCTTATACTTAATAACTTATAGATCAACAAACTTAGTATGTCTGAAACTGCCAGCCTCCTCTTTATTAAACATGCTTCTTCTACTCCTGTGGTCTATACCAATAATACATTTTTATCCACCCCAAGAGTCTGATCATGAATTTTTTTCTTTTCCTTACTTTGTACATCTGAACACTCTCCAAAATCTACCTATTCTGTCTCCTATATATCTTCTGAAATCATCAAAACATCTCAAGCCCTTTCTCCATACTTCTAGTTAAGACCACAGCAAGCAATTAGCTTTTCCTCTCCTCTAATATGGTCTCCTGTGACTTCACATTGTCCCTAGTCTTCCTTAGGGTACATTATGTTTTAGACTCAGTTTTATACACCAGCCTCATTCCTCTCAATGTTGGTCAAGCAGACTATTTTTTTATTTCTTTGAATTCCCAAGCTTTCTTTTCACTCTGCTATTTTATTTTATTTTATTATTTTATTTTATTATTTTATTTTCTGTCTTCCTAGAACATTAAGAGTAGTAAGATATGCAAAAAAGTTCAGAAACCACAATATATAGTTTTTTTTAATTTGAAGAAAAATATTCTCCTCATTCTGGGTATGGTAGATTAAATTATTTACCTCCCAAAATACATGTTTTTCACCTACATTCTTGTGGGTAAATAGAATCTCTTGAAAATGTTATTTTTACTTAAGGTGTGGCTCAACTAAATGAGGGAGGGTCTTAGTCAGATTACTGGAGTTCTTTAAAAGTCCCATTGAGGAGTCAGAAACCAGAAGTCAATAGTACTTGGAAGAGAAAGAAAAGACACTGCCATGTGAAGTGAAAGCCAAGGCATCAAGGATTGCCAGCCTTCCAGAAAGCTACTGACATGGGCAGGAAGCCAGCCTTCCAGTCCCTAAAAGCATGAGCCACTTTCTGTTGTTTAAGCCAAAAACCAGTTTGTTGTATTTGCCATAAGTAGATGAAAACTACAAGATGGGGAAGTGGTAATTGTCATGTGCAGATAGATTTGATCAATCTGAAAAGCATATACTATGAAGAGGTAAAAGGATTGAGGACAGCTTGCTAAATAAAAGCAAAATTTAAGAGTGAGCAATGTTTTGGAAACCAAGGATGGGAAGAATTTCAAAAGCAATAGCCATGTCATCACATTTGAATTTTGCAAAGAGCTGAAATTATTATAAATGCATCAACAACCAGTACTTCTCTGTAATTGTCAACTATAAGTTTCTCTCATTGTTATAGAATCAAGCCTATGCTAGTTCCTTTTGGTTGTGTAGTATGTAGTATCAAATTAAAAGCGATTAGTATGAAGTATAAATTTTATTTAAGCATTTTTCTGAAACTTCCAGACCTCTAATTATATCATTGCACAGATTGACTTCCCCAGATGGGTCTAGCTTTACATTGTCTTTTTAATTTAAACTTTATAACAAGTTCAATAAAAAAAATTCATACTTATATTGAGTGACAGTGTTTTTTCATGTGCTATGCTGTTTTTACAGAAACAGATTTTGTACTTAAAGAAAATGCAGTCAAATTTATCTATCCAAACAAATGATTTAGTCACTAAGTTATGCAGAAAAAAAGAAGGAATCAAAATGATAAATAATAGTTCTGATTTCTTAACAAGAAATACTAAAACCATACAATTAATGAAGACATTTGACCATGATATCAAATTCCTCTAAATATTATAAATAGATAAACCAAATAAGAAAAGAATCATTGAGATTTAATTGACAATAAATTAAGGAAAGAAATATCTCCAGCTGCCACACAGGTACCTTTTGTGCTTGCTGTCTAAATGGTCACAGCATATAAGTGCTTACATTGAACGAATGGTAACAATGTAATCACCAAGAAGGTGAACACAATACTGATTGCCAAACAAATATATACCCTGTATTTACTGTATTTTAATTGCTATACAGAGCAAATGGGAGATAAAAATCATCTCCATCAACTATTAAAAGAATAACATTTTTCTATTGGATTCTTATTATTAACTCAGCACTCTAGAGTTCATCCAATTTATTTGACCTGTCCTCCATAATAATATTCACATTGTCATTTTAATTAGGGGAATCAAATCAAATTGACTTTTGTTAATATACTCAACTGAGTTGTAGTTGACTTCAAGCAATTTTCAAAACATTAGAGATGGTTGGTTGTACAGTACAGCCAAAATATTTTGTCCTCCAAGAATATCCAGTCTAGTTATAGACTGATTAGACTGGAACATTTAATTATAGCATCTGTAGCTACCCATTGTAGCTCCACACAAGAATAACTGAGATATGGCTTGTGAAGGCTGAAAAACTAATTGCTCCATTATCTGTACTGTAGTCTTTTTTACTTCCCAAGCACTTAAAAATATGTACTAAAATCTGCTTTCTAATTACAAGTTCCCATAACAGAGTGTCCTATCCAGAAAACAGCATTATTATTCTGGTTTTCTACTCACTTAAGCATTTTTATTTTGCTGAGTTTTCTTCCTTCTTTGTTTACTTTCTTTTGCAAACATATTTAATGGCTAATTACCATTTCTGCTTTTTTATCTTAATTGCTACACGTTTAGAGACATGTGTCATTAAAGCTTTAGCAGATAAGACATTTGCTCAAACAATATTTCTATTTTACTTGCACATACATAGCTTTATTAAAATGGCATTATTATTAAAGCACTTATTTTCTTGAGAACCAAACAATAATTTATATCAAACCTTATCTTCTTTGTATTAGGCATTGGAAACTTTTATATTTTAGAAGAAAATGGTAGCAACTTAATTCCCAGAACCCAAACATGAAAGAAATAGACTGATGTTGTAAGAGTGATATATACAGCATTATCTTCTCACAGGTCTCCATCATTTAATGAAATTCAATATTCAAAATTTCCTGAGTTATAAAATCATCAAAGTTTAGTTAGTTACAAGTAAATGCCTACTTAAATTCTGGAACCTATAAATCATACTTTTGCACAGAGAATAGCATTAACTTTATATAGCTCAAAGTGTCACTGATATAATTGCCAATTTGAGAAATGTGGTCCTCTCTACCCACTAAGAAAACACTTCAACTTCTGGGATGGACTTTGCCTCTTCAAGTGCTTTATTGATAGAGAGAAGCACTTGGCTAAGTTTTGTCCTGAGCAACAATTTCATTATAAACAATTTTTACTTTTTTATTTGCTATTTAAATTTCACTGGACATTACTTTAAAATTTAATATCATTGATTAGGTAAGGGCTGCATTACTGGTTGGCATTAATTCTGTCTTTTAAACAAAAGGTAATAACTAATATTTTAAAGCATGTTTACAGGCACTATTCCATTTAATTATGGGGGAAAAATGAGTAAATTTGCTTAATCCCAGATATATTTGTGTGGGTGTATTTGTAATGTGTGTGTTCAATACTTTTCCTTTTTATATGTGTAAGATTATTTATACATTGAGGCATTTTTTCATCTCATTTATTCCAAACATGGAAACATAAAAATCCTTACTTTGTACATTTTGCATAGCAAGATACATTAAGATTACCGTACATTTTTTGTTTGTTTGTTTTAGGCATAGAGGTCTTTAGAAGAGGGGGCCTGAGTAATTAATGATTGTCCATGACAATATAATGGTAAATGAGAAGAACAGGGTTTACTGCAAGTAACTGATTCATGTCTTCAGTTTAATTAAAATAGAAAATTGTGGTAGCTAACCATGGAAAACATGAATGTAGTCCAAAACATGAAAAGCATGAGGTTAAACTGACCCAAGTCAATGGTGGTAACTTGCTCTAATAGGATTTAACTTTGTAGAACAAGCCTGAGCTGTGCTTTCAAAATAATCTCATGAATTTATTGCAATAATTTCAGCAGTATAGATAGGAACAGAAGTACTGTACATTTAAAATATCTTCATGGAGTCCAGGCAGCTACTACGGAGAGTGGAATACAGGTTTATATCCTTCAGGTAAATCACAAAAATTATCCATATTAAAGAAAGTGAAAATCCATTTGTATATATTAAAGTGTCTGTTCATTGCTGAAGAAAAAAATCATCTGTAGTAAATAGAAAACAAGATTAATAACTCCCTTCCATAATGAAGGAAATACATATTTGTTGTTTGTTTGCTGGGTTGGGTTCCTAAAACTGGAATATAGAACTGAGTCCAGGTTAAGTTAGAGCTGGTCACTTGCTAACTCCAGGGGAGAAAACTTCATGGAAAGAGAATTGTAGTATTGCAGAATTTATTTTGGGTATTTATTTGTTCTTCTGTTAAAAAAAGAAGGAAAAAAGATTCTACAGATTTCAAAAGAGATATATAACATTAATAACATTGTATGTGAAAGCTATGCTATTTGTGGATGTTCTGTAATTATAATGCTAGAAACTAACATGCATAAAAACACTGAATTATTCAGTTCTACAGAAGTAATTATACCAAGATTTTTCTAATTATTTTCTATTGTCCCCATAAATGGACTCTATAATCACAATCTACTCTTTGGATAAATTTCTTTCTCTATGTATGTTTTAATAGGTTATAACTAGCAATGAATCATAACCTCTATAAATGGCAAAATATCTGAATTCCTAAAATAAACACTCAAAGTACCAAATCTCACATATTTGGTAAAAAGGGACTGTGCAGCCTCTTCAATTTTTTAAAGTACATGAATATATAAATTCATAAATATATCTATCATTTTCCTGATATAAATTTTACTCAAAGTGGAAAAAGCATAAATTTAATCTAGTAGAATATAGTAGAGTTACATATTTCCTAGATAAAAGACCTTGCACATTTCTTTATCAAAATATATATTAGTACAAATAAAGATTCAATAGGTAATACTTGGACTATGCCAACCGAAAGTAGCAACAAGTAGCTTACAAATTGGGCTTTATTTTTAGCATTGTCTACACCAGGGATTGGCAAATGTTTTCATTAGAAGGTCTGATAGTAAATATTTTGGGACAAATAAAAATAAAAATATTTTATGGACAAAGAGGACAAATACACTGTAGTTGTGGCTGAAAGCAGCCATAGACAATACATTAATTAAAGAGTGTGTCTGTGTTTGTGAGTCATAAAAAACAGGGAGTAGGCCAGATTCGCACCCATGTGCCATGATTTGCTGAAATATGGTCTGTAAAGTACCAAACGATTGTCCATATCAAATTAGTGGGTCAACTAAATATTTACTGAATTTAGACTTACAGATTTAAGGTGTTTTGTTGACATTTTCTTTTTTGTGTATTTTTAAAATTTCTTATGGAAATAAGATTGTGAAACTGGTAAGAGGCTCAGAGCAAACTTAATCAGAAGAAAAAGAATTATTAAATTTTCAAAAAGAAAGCATTTCACATAGAAACCAAATTCCTAACTGCATTGCACATATATTTTTTTTCCAAAAGTCATATTTTTTTCAGTGGATTTTTTTTCAGTTCCATGAGATTTTTGTTTTTTTTTAAGGAGGTACCAGGAATTGAACTGAGGACTTTGTACAAAGCAGGTGCTCAACCACTGAGCTACACCCTCAACTCCATGAGATTTTCAAGGAAGTATTTCCTATGATTATTAAAGGGATATTTCTTAGAGTAAATAATGTCCTTTGCTGTACATTCCGAATGCCTTTAATATCAAAGTCTTGAAAAAATGAAAAATTGTTGTTGTTGTTGTTGTTGTTGTTAAGTAAAATGGGGATGCTTGTGTTCTAAGGATGGCTTTCCAAGTGATAATTTAGAAATCTGTCTATTCCATCTTCTGGATCTTCTTTAATTTCTCAGCCATCTTCCTTCTAACAAGGAAGGAAAAGAAAAGAGAATGAAACGTTTTGTAGTACATTTTTTATAGACCAGATCAGAAGATAAAAACTTCCATCCATTTTCTACAGGTCAGAACTCATTCACATTGTCCCACTGATATTCAAGGTCCAGGAGCAAGGGAAAAAGCTGAACAAGGTGGCAACATGTTACACAAAGCAAGTTTTCAAGCTTACAGATGTATCAAACATAAACCGAATTAAACCAAATTAGAAATTGAACATTGATTTCATACTATACTTTTATTACATAACATGATTACCCGAAAAATTATTACGTTACTAAGCATTATGTATTTTTGTAACAGCTTAACTTTGTTTTTGTAAGGTTTGTGCTGTTTACATGAAAGCCTGTTGATCATTTTAATGTGTTTTACAAATCTAAGGCTCTGCCATTTACTGAAGAACTCTTATCTTCTCTGCATCATAATTTGGGACTAAAATATTTAGTTATAAAATAGTTAAAACATTATATTAGTCTTCCAAAGGGGTGCCAATGCAAAGTACCAGAAATCTGTTGGCATTTATAAAGGGTATTTACTTGGGGTAAAAGCTTACAGTTCCCTGAGCCGTGGAAAGCCCAACTCAAGGCAAGAGATTCTTTCTCACCAGTCAGCTGCCATGTGTTGAAGCAAGATGGTAGGCGATCTCTTCCTGGTCTCGCCTTCCCTTCCAGGCTTCTTCCTCCTCTTGAGGTCTGTGGGCCCAGCCTATTGAGGCTTTGTGCTTATGTGATCCTGTAGTCCTCTCTCTCCTGGCATAAGGCTTGTTTCTTTCCAGGCCCCCTATATCAGTCTCATCTGTTCTGCTCGCTTTCCAATTCCAGCTGTAAGCTATCAGGTAAAATGACTCATCTATCACCAGGGCCTCAACTGTTTGAGTCTTCTCCTTTCTGTCACATTGCAGGATCAAAAATGATAGAACTCTTTCTTCCTGTGTGAGTGTCTGTTTATATAAGACCCAGAAAGGGGGCTGAGACTCAACCTGAGTTCAATAAAATCAAAGGGTATCACACCCAGAGAAATGAATTAGTTTACAAATATCTTTTTCTTTCTGGGATTCATAAAATAATCTCAAACTGCCACAAACATATATAATTAAAAATGTGGAGGTGCTTTGGATATAGAATTGGAAGTTGGTTTGAGTCATCTAGGAGGATACTGGAAAGATAAAGAAGCCAAACGAAAACCATGAGTTGCTGGCCCCTGTGGCTGGAAGCAGCACATACACCAGGCCCTCAGGGCAAATAGCCTAGGTGGAGCCCCTGACTCCCTGCTCCCAAGAGAGTGTGAAGGGGCATTCCATGAGAAGAAGAGGGGTCTGGGAGGGTGGAGAGCGGTTTCTCTGTGGTGAGTTTGGCCAGCTGAGGCCCCTTTGAATCCCGGGAGGGACCCTGCCCCGACTGGGAGGGGGGAGGTGGGAACTCCTCAGGCAGGCTTTCCTGTCCAGCTGCCCCTGTAAAGAGAGGAATTAGATTAGAGAAGGGGCAGGGACAGATAGGCACCTAATCAGCAGGACTCTAACAAAGGTCTAGGAATCTTAACTGTCTGAGGGAAACAGGGTGGATAGCTCTCTGAAAGGCTAATTAACCTAAGGAGGCAGTATAGCTCAGTGGAGGAATTCCTGCCATGCAAATACAAGGGCCCTGGTTTGATTCCCAGCTCTTCTTAGAGAAGTGGCCCACTGGGTTATCAGGTGTCCAGCTGATACTTTATCACAGGGAACATATAGACATTCTTTTTGCATTAGCTTTACTTGGAACACACTCCCTCTCTCTCTCTCTTTTTTTTTTCTTCTATTTTTATTTTCCTTATTTTACTCACTAAAATCCAGTTCAAAACCTACAAAGGGCAGGCTGCAGGCTGACTGATTGTTGAGCACTGGCAGCCTAAGAAGCTACTTAGGGGCATAAGGGGGAACGCTGTTTTTCCTTGTTTTTGTTTTTGTATTGTTTTTTGTTCTTTTTTTATCTTTCTTTTTCTTTTTCTAAAATTAGTTTCCACTGCATTGTTTCTTGTTTGTAATGGTTCCCCTTTCTTTGTTTCCTTTTTTTTTTTTACATTTAGTGATTTCTTCTACCTATGCTATTTCTTTTCTTTTACCTGCCTATTTTCTGTTTTCTATTATTTTTCTTTCATTCCACATCTTTTTGTTTGGTATTCAGGTTTTCTTGTATTTATTTCTCTCTCTCTCTCTCCTTTTTTCTCTATTTTCTTTCTTTTTTACTTTTTTCCTGTTTTCTTTTGTTTGTTCTTTCCTTTCTTCTCATCATTCCAGCCTTTTAATTCATTATATATGTTATTCTCTATTCTGTTTCAAATTTCATTGTTTCTATTCTACTTTTTTCTTATTCTTCTGTACTTCTTACTCATGGTAATTATTCATTTTCCTAGGCCTTTTATGGTTACTCTTCTACCTTTTACTACTATTATTACTATTATTCTTTTTCCCTTCTTATCTTTTTCCTTTTCTTTAGTTCTAATTTTTTTGTCAAGGGAACATAGACAACAGCAAGGAAATTGAATAAGAGGAATGAAATGTCAAAGTGAGACCTTACCACACACACAAAAACAACAAAATAAAACCCTAGAGTAGAAAGAGAAGCTAATCAACTGAATAAATCCATCAAGATAAACAGATGCCTAGACACAAACAAAAAATTACAAGCCATACTAAGAAACAGGAAGACATGACCCAGTCCAACAAACAAACTAAAAAACAGTTTGAGATGAAGAACATAGAGCAACTAATCAGAGATACCCAAATAAATATCATGAATCAACTTAAAGAAGTTAAGGAAGAGGTTAAGGATATTAAGAAGACACTGGGAGAATATACTGAAGAACTTGTAAACATAAATAAAAGGATAACATATTTGATGGTGATGAATAACACAATGCAAGAAATAAAAAAATACACTGGAAGCACATAACAGCAGATTTGAACAGGCAGAGAAATGAATCAATGATGTGGAAGACAATACAGCTGAAATCAGACAGATAATAGAACAGATAAATTTAAAAAATGGAAAAAACCCATCAGGAACTTCGGGATTTGAACGACAACCTGAAATGCACAAACATATGCATTATAGGAATCCCAGAGGGAGAAGAGAAAGAAAAGGGGGCAGAAGGTGTGTTGGAGGAAATAATGGCTGAAAATTTCCCAACCCTATTGAGGCACATGGACATACATGTAGGTCCAGGAAGCGCAGCACACCCCAAACAGTATATATCCTAATAAGCATACTACAAGACATATACTTGTCAAATTATCCAATGCTCAAAACAAAGGGAGAATACTGAAAGCAGCAAGAGAAAAGAGATCCATCACATACAAGGGAAGCTCAATAAAATTAAGTGCTGATTTCACATTTAAAACCACGGAGACAAGAAGGAAGTGGAATGACAAAGTTAAGATGCTAAAAGAAAAAACTTCCAGCCAAGAGTTCTCTATCCAGCAAAGCTGGCATACAAAAATGAGGGAGAGTTCCAAATGTTCACAGATAAACCGAAATTAAGAGAGTTTGTCAATAAGAAACCTGCTTAGGTGTACTTCCATAGACCGGAGACTACAGACTGTCAATGTGCCAGGTGGGTCCAGAGGCTCGGTGGACCTGCAACTCCTACTCTACAACTCAATGGACTCACCCAGGACACCTAGTGGGGAGATGATGATGGATGATGGCTATCCTGGGGAATGGAGAGAGCATGCAGCTGCAGGGAGGACAACTATTCCATTGTATCTGCGGGATATAAGCCCCCTCTCACTTGGTGGTGGAGGGGACATCACCATCCCAGACTCCTT
>PVKH010018349.1:0-15149 GCA_004027955.1 Chaetophractus vellerosus | reverse complement strand
GTTTTTGTAAATAAAGATTTATCAGAACGCAGCCATTCTCAGTCATTTATGTTCTGTTATCTGGCTGCTTTCCCACGGCAATGGCAGAATTGAATAGTTGCAACAGAAACTGGCTGGAAAAACGTAAAATATTTACTATCTGGCCATTTACAGAAAAAACGTTGCCAACCCCTGTGTTAGAGTTCTCTTTTCTCCTTTAGAGTTGCTCTATTATTACAGTTAATAATTCCTTGTACTAAAATTTCCTTGTTGAAATTACTGTGTGGTTTCTGTCTTGTGATTGGATCTTTCTGATATGTGTACATGTATTTGTAGCCCTGATAGATTACAAGCCACAGAATTCGTAACATTGTAATTTGGGAAAGCAGCAGCTACAATTTTACCTCTCACCAGCAAAATCCCCAAGGTTAGGAAAAACTGTGACCTGGCTTCTCCCTCAAAAGTGGGCAAAGAAAAAAAAAATATATGGAGAGCAATCATAAGTTAATTATAACAATAAATTATCTCACCACATCCATATCTTAGTCATTTGTTTCACCTGAAAGCAATTCAGATGCCAAACATATAGTAAGAATTTATTAAATGATTTTGATTGAAGGAATTAATGAGTATGTGAATGAATATAAGAAAAACCGAAAACACACTATAGGCAGCGTTTTCCTTTCAAGGCAAGAAACGACACATGATAAAATGTAGATAAGCTATGGGTAATTTTTTCTTCAAATATTTACTCTGTATGAAAATTATGGGAAATATGTAAAGAAAAGAGATGTGTCTGTGAATACATTATCTTAAACTATACATGCAAATGAAGTGGAAAACACAGGAAAAATAATTTTCTCCTGAAACAGTCTGATAATTGAGTCAAGCATTGCATTTTTGGTTTGAATTAGCTGAGCTGCACCAGTTATTGATTTCACTTTGCATGTGAGGCCACAGCCATAGAGAGGTTCATACTGGGTTCACTTCAATAAACAGCTGTGGACCCGGGTCAATTCTTATTTTATTTAGCATTATTCATTCACTCAGAGTCCATATTCAGCTAATTACTTGCAGGAACAGTAATCATTAAGAAGAATAACTCATTTACATGGAAGGAGGATACAGTTGGCTCTTTTACTTTCATTTCCCTTTCCTTTCTTTGCATCTATTCTTACTTCATTTGTAAATGAAATAATTTACAAAATTCTAAGCACAAAAATCAAATCAAGGCACTTTAAATTCTGATGTTTTGCTTCCTAAACATTCGAACTTTCTGTGGACAGAAATTAGCCTTTGCCAGGTAATTTGAACAAAAAATTACATTTTATTTTATCCTCTTCAAGTGAGCATTTTACCATGTTTATCAAATTGTCCTGTCTGCCCATAGACCACTTTGCAATGGTTGGCTCTGCCTTTCTTTCAGCTGCTTGCAGGGCATTCGTGGAAAGCTTCAGATGCTGGTGATATTTTCTCTCCTGTTCACAAAAGCAGAAAAGAATTTCACACTTTTTTGAGCACTGCAGCTGTTTCAGCGCCTTTAAATGCCACTTATAAGCCATTCTAAACAAACCAACCTGCCTACCAGGAAACCAAAATACCTGTTAGCACTTCTTTCTCCCCCATGAAAGATGAAGAGATGAAGAGTTTTCTTTAATGCATTAAATGAATTCAAGGAATGCGTTTTCTTTCTAAGCCTTGACACAGACAGAAATGTAGGTAGCCAAGAGGAAAAAGATAAAAGTCGTTTTTATTGTTATTAGCAGGAGGAATTTGAGAGTGGGGCAGAGCTGAGATGATTCTCTAATAGCAATCTTATAGAAAAATGTATAATGCTAATTATCCCGTGATTTTTTTTTTTAAATGGACCCCTAGTTTTGTGGGTTTCAAACTTGTTTGCACTTTAGGATTGTAGCTGGATTTTCTCTAGGTTCTTGGCTAAGCGACAAGAAACAAATTTCAAGAGCAAGCCATGTTAGGTAGGCCACTCATTTATTAAGGAATGGTGAGAAGGGAAATGGGAGAAAAGAACAGATCATAGGTCCCAGGAAGAGAAGAAAGGGGCTGAAGAGTGATAAAAAGGGCCAATTTACAGACTTCAATTCTCCTTTATAGATTATAAATCCCCAGGTTTACTTGCATATTGATCCAGGCAGGGGGTGAAGAAGGCAAGAGAGGCAGTTTGGCCTCTGCATTTGCTTTTTGAACCATTAATTATTCTGCCCCTTTGCTAATGCCAGGGGAGGTGTCCCAGCTGTTTGCTGCTTTGATTGATTACCTCACCTATCAATCCCCTGATAAAGCCCCTTGAGAATATCGGGGCTTCTCTTGGCTTCCAGAGGAGATCTCGTTCCGAATGGGGCACTCTCTCAGGGGTCTTACAGCAGCCGTCTTGGGGGTACCGATGTCCACATGTTAATGGTAGTGGTTTTTCTGCCACATTCCAGATCCACCTATTGATTCCCTAACTAGCCTGCTTCAGAATCACCTGGGGAGCTTCAAGAAAATATGGATACCTATGTCCATCTCAGGAGATTGTGATTTAATTGGTGGGAGCTTCGGCCTGGGTCTGGAGTTTGAAAAGCTCCTCAGGTGATTGTAATATGCAGACACCTTTTGGAACCACTCACATACTTTGGTTGGTATTTGAATCCAAGGACTAGTGCAGCACTGTACAGCAGAATTTCCTGAGATGATGGAGATAGTAACTTCAGAGAGTGGATATTACCCTGAGGCAGGGGAAGCAATGAAAGGAGGGGGGCATTTTCATAACCGACCCACTTATAGGAAGACCCTGAGACCTGAGGCTCAGCCCTGAGAAGAAGGTGTCATCCAGCGGATGCTGGTACCTCCTACAGACACATACACTATTGGTGGATGTGTACATTAATACAGTGCTCCTAAAAACAGGCAGTGGTCATAAGCCTTGACTCAAGAGATTTGCTTTCAGAAGTTTATCCCAAAGACACAATAAAAAAATACGATCTAAGATTTCTATATGAGTACATCCTGAAGCATTTTTCATACTGGTAAAAAACAAAATGACCCCAAATAGGAAAATGGTTAAGTACATTAAGGTGTATAGATATTATTTAATTTTTTAACAAATCAATTTTATAGATAGATATTAATAAAGCATAAAGCCATCCAAAGTGAACAATCAATGGTATTCGGTGTAATCACATATTTGTGCATTCATCACTTCAATCATTCTTAGAGCACTTGCATTACTCCAATAATAATAATAATAAACAAACTTATTACCTCTCAATCTCTCTATGCTTCCCCTGCTGTACACAGCTAATATTCTTTTTCTTTCTCTCTAGTATATTTGTATTTATATCTTCTTAAAGCAGACTTATATATGCAATATCACCCATATTTGTGTTTTACATGAGGTTTTACTATCTTATACAGTCCCATGTTACAGTTTTTAGCCTTTCTTCTAGTAATAGAAATGACCATAGACTAACCCTTTCAACCCCTGTCAAACCCATATAATAGCTCTGCTTGTTACAAACACCATTAAATGCTTTCACCATTTCTATTAATTTCCAAAGATTTACAAACAACCCTTTACCAGTTTTGCACAGATTAACCCTCATCTTTCCATTCTCTACCCTCTGTCTATTTTCTGGTGACCTGTATTCTACTTATTAATTCCATGAGTTTACACAATATATTTAGTTCATAATAGTGCAATCATATTTGTCCTTTTGTGTCTGGCTTGCTTCAGTCAACATAATGTCCTCCAGGTTCATCCATGTTATCATATGCTTCACAACTTCATTTCTTCTTGCCACTGCATAATATTCCAACATGCGTGTATACCACAATTTGTTTATCCATTCATCAGCTGATGGACAACTGGGTTGTTTCCAACTTTTGGCAATCGTGAATAATGCTGCTATGAACGTAGGTGTGCAGATGTCTGTTCGTGTCTCTGCTCTCAGTCTTCTGGGTATATACCTAGTAATGGTATTGCCGGGTCACATGGCAAGTCTATATTCAACTTCCTTAAGAACTGCCAAACAGTCCTCCACAGTGGCTGTACCATTCTACATCCCCCAAAACAGTGAATAAGTGTTCCTATCTCTCCACATCCTCTCCAACATTTACAGTTTTCTGACTTTTTAAATAGATGTGAAATGATATCTCATTGTAGTTTTGATTTGTATTTCCCTAATCAGTAGTGATATTGAACATTTTTTCATGGGTTTCTTTGACATTTGTGTTTCTTCTTCAGACAACTGTCTTTTCAAGTCTTTTGCCCATTTTTCAATTGGATAGCTTGTCTTTTTGTTGTTGAGTTTTAGTATCTCTTTGTATATCATGAATATTAAACCCTTATCTGATATGTGATTGCCAATATTTTCTCCCATTGGGTTGGCTGCCTTTTCACCTTTATGACAAAGTCCTTTGAGGTGCAAAAGTGTTTAATTTTGAGGAGGTCTCATTTATTTATTTATTTTATTTTGTTGCTCATGCTTTGGGTGTAAAGTTTAAGAAACTACACCTAACACAAGATCTTGAAGATGTCCTATATTTTCTTCTAGGAGTTTAATGGTTGTCACTTTTTATTTAGGTCCTTGATCTATTTTAAGTTAATTTTTGTATAAGGTATGAGACAAGGTCCTCTTTCTTTGTTTTGGATATGGCTATCCAGTTCTCCCAGCACCAGTTGTTGACTAGACTGTTCTGGCCCAGCTGGGATGGCTTGACTGCCTTAAAAATCACTTGAATATAGATGTGGGGATCTATTTCTCAGTTCTAGATTTAGTTCTATTGATCAATGTGTCTGTCCTTATGCCAGTACCATGCTGTTTTTTACCACTGTAGCTAAGTAATATGTTTTAAAGTCTGGAAGTGAGAGTCCTTCAAATTTGTTCTTCTTTTTAAAGATCTATTTGACTATTCGGGCCCTTACCCTTCCAAATAAATTTGATAATTGGGTTTTCCATTTCTACAAAAAAAGGCTTTTGGGATTTTTATTAGGAATGCATTGAATTTGTAAATCACTTTGGGTAGAATTGATATCTTAATGATATTTGTCTTCTAATCCATGAACACGGAATGTCCTTCCATTTATTCATGTCTTCTTCAGTTTCTTTTAGCAATGTTTTGTAGTTTTTGGAATACAGGTCCTTTATGTCCTTGGTTAAATTTATTACTAAATATATGATTGTTTTAGTTGCTATTATAAATGGAATTTTTTCCTAATATAGTCGTCAGACTGCATATCAGTAGTATATAGAAACGCTATCAATTTTTGTGTATTAATCATGCATCCCACCACTTTGCTGAACTTGTCTATTAGTTCTATTAGCTTTTAAATAAAATTTTCAGGAAATTTCTAGATATAGGATCATATAATCAGTGTATTAGTCAGGGTTCTCTAGGGACACAATCAACAGGAGATGTCTGTAAATAATATGAGATTTTATAAAATTCTTTCACATCACCATAGGGATGCACAATTCCTGGGAGACATTGACTGTCCAAAGGCAAGCTGGGAAATTCTTTTGGAATGCTGAAATCACTTCCCCCTTTAAAGCATTCAGCTGATTGGATAAAACATCACTCATTGCTGATGACAATCTCCCTGGTTGATGTAGATGTAATCAGCCATCTATGCAGTAAACTCACTGATGGCTAAAGTCCATAAATGTCCTTGCATTACAATTAGCCCAGTGCTTGCTTGAACAAACAACTGGGCACAATTACCTGGCTTAGTTGACACATTAGCCTAACCATCACAATCAGCAAATAATGAAAATTTTACTCCTTCCTTTCCTATTTGTGTGCCTTTTATTTCTTTATCTAGCCTAATTGCTCTAGCTAGAACCTCTAGAATAATATTGAATAACAATGGTGACAGTGGGCATCCTTGTCTTTTTCCATATCTCAGTGGGGAAGCTTTCAGTCTTTCACCATTGAGTACAATGCCAGCCGTAGGTTTTTCATATATGCACTTTATCATATTGAGATACTTCCTCCCAGTCATATCTTTTGGATTGTTTTTATCAAGTAAGTGTGCTATATTTTGTCAAATGCCTATTCTACATCAATTGAGAGAATTATGTGGTTTTTCTTCTTTGATTTATCAATGAAGTTTGTTACACTAATTGATTTTCTTGTGTTGAATCACCCTTGCCTACCTGGTATAAAACCCACTTGATCGTGATATATAATTCTTTAAATGGGATTTTGGATTCTGTTTGCAAGTATTTTGAGGATCTTTGCATCAATATTCATTAGAGATATTTGTCTGTAATTTTCTTTTTGCGTGGTACTTTTACCTGGTTTTAGTTTAGGGTGATGTGGGTTTCATAGAATGATCTGTTAGCATTCTTTCTTGTTCAATGTTTTGGAAGAGCTTGAACAAAATTGGTATTAGATCATCTTTGAATGATTGGTAAAATTGACCTGTGAAGCCATCTGGTCCTGGGCTTTTTATCTGTGCGAGGTTTTTTGATGACTTGTATAATATCAGTCTTTTTAAACTTATTGAGACTTGTCTCATGACCCAACATATGGTCTATCTTAGAGAAGGATCTATGAGGACTTCAAAAGAATGTATAACCTGCTGCTTTGGGGTCCAATGTTCTATAGATGTCTGTTAGGTCTAATTCATTTGTCATATTATTCAAGACTCTGTTTCTTTATTATCCTTTGTCCAGATATTCTATCCAATACTGAGAGTGGTGTATTGAAATCTCCAACTATTATTGTTGAGACATGTATTTCTCCCTTCAGTTTTGTCAGTGTATGCCTCATGTATCTCAGGGCACTCAGGTTAGGTGCACGAATATGTAGCATAGTTATTTCTCCTTGGTGAATGGCTCTTTTTATTAATATATAATGACATTCTTCATCTTTTATAACAGTTTTACATTTAAAATATATTTTGTCCAATATTAGTATTGCTACTTCAACTCTTTTTTGGTTACTATTTGCATGGGATATCTTTCTCCAATGTTTCACTATTAACCTGATTGTGTCCTTACATCTGAGGATCCATTCAATCTTTTGATTGGGGAGTTCAAGTCATTAGCATTCAATGTTATTACTGTAAAGGCGTTACTTATTTCATCCATTTTGTCCTACAGCTCTCTGTTGTCATATCATTCTATTATCTGTCTTCTTGCCCTTTAGTTTACCCTTTCTAATAATCTTCATTTCTAAACTCTTCTCCAAATCTCTCACCCTCGTTTTATCCTTTCAGGCTGCAACACTCCCTTTTGTATCTTTTGTAATTTGTTCTTTTGGTAACATATTTTATCAGTTTTTGTTTGTCTGTTAAAACTTTGAACCCACCCTCATTTTTGAAGGACAGCTTTGCTGGATACAGAATTCTTGGCTGAAAGTTTTTCTTTTTCATTACCTTAAATACATCATACCACTTTCTTCTAGCCTCCATGGTTCTGAAGAGAAGTTGGCACTTAATCGTAATGAGAGTCCCTTGTATCTGATGCTTTGGTTTTCTCTTGCTGCTTTCAGAATGCTCTCTTTATGTCTGATATTTATCATTCTGAATAGTAAGTGTCTTGGGGTAGGTCCATTTGGATTTATTATTTGGGGAGGGTTGTCCTTGAATATTGATATTTATGTCTTTCATAAGGGTAGGGAAGTTTTTGGTCATTATTTCTTCAAGTATTATTTCTGCCCCTTTTCCATTCTCTTCTTCTGGGACATCGATAATGTGAATGTTAGTGTGCTTCACATTGTCATTCAATTCCCTGAGATTCTGTTGCATTTTTCCCATTCTCTTCTCTTTCTGTTCTCCAGTCTTTTCCAGTTCAGTTGTTCTGTCTTCAAAATCACTAATTCTGTCTTCAAGCAATTCAAATCTGCTCTTATGTGCCTCTAGTATATTTTTAATCACATCATCATGTTTTTCATTCCCATAAGGACTGTTACTTTCCTTTGCAGGCTTTCAAATGGTTCTTTATGCTCACCCAGTGTCTTCTTAATATCCTTTATTTCTTTAGTCATATTTTCTTCAAATTCTTTGAAGTGGTTTAGGGAAATTGTGTGATTATCACTGATTACTCATTTTAAATCTTGTATCTGTTCGGGATATTTGGTTTGTTCCTTTAGCTGGACCATGTCTTCCTGATTCCTAGTATGGCTTTTGATTTTTTGCTGATGTCTAGGCATCTGAATATGTTGGTGAATTTATTCTGATGTCCAATTTTTCTCTTGCTTAGTTTTTTTTCCCCCACAGGTATTCTTTGATATTTGGTTCAACTTACTCTAAGACTTTAAAATTGCCCAGCTTAAGTTGTCAAAACTGTGCCAGGAACTCACTAATGTGGCCAGATTTTCTTCCAGGGCTTAGGATACAGAGAGAAAGAAACAGTTTCTGTCCATGCAATTTCCAGACTGACCAGAAGATGGCACTAGTTACTGCACATTTCCATGGAGGTGTTTTGGTCTGGGCATTCTTGGGTTCCTGTGTTGTATCTCCAGATTGGAAATTTAAAGAGGTCTGTGCTGGATGAATTCACTGAAGAAAAGCCGTCCGGCTCCTGCTCCCTTTTCCCTTGAAACAGTTGACAGGGTGGAAGATGTCTGTTTCCTCTCAGTCAGCTGCATGAGCCAGGTGTTTTACCCTGGCTTAATATGTTGGAGGTGGGGGAGCAGAGCCCTTCCCTGTTGCTGCGGGAGCTTGGTCACTCATGTTTGTTGTTTTGAGTTCTTCATCTCTCTGTCCCTCACCCTCCTGGGAGTTGTGTATCACTGTCCTGGTCTGCTGATTCCCAAAGCAGGCCCTTTGGACAGCTTTCAGCTCTTTCTCTATTGTTTTTGTGAGGGCATTGAGCCCTGCCTGTTAGTCCAATGCCATCTTTCCACATTCCCCTGATATTATTTAATTTTATGAAAAAATTACAATTAGGTTTAGAGCACAGTTTTTTTGGACAGAAACATATTTGTGGTATAATGGTAGAGATAGCATCTGATTTTTTGTCTTTATTTTTTATCTAAGATTTTGCCAGAACTATTTTTGTTCATTTTTTACTTTCTTTTCTATATGTTGCTCTATTTTCTTGGCCTCCTGAAATATTCCTATATTACATTAATAATAAAACAATACAAATAAAATAAATAACAAAGGAATTGATCTATTATTTAAATAGCATTAAAATAAAAACATTTGTATGTAAAAAGCTGAAACAAAGGCAATATATTGGGGGAAACCTGCAATACACATGACAATTTTTGACTATAATATCTAATGAATTCACATAAATCCACAAAGAAAAACATCAAAATTGCCACAAGAGAAATTAGTGAAAGATAGAAATTATTTATAAAAGGAAAAAATGCAAGTGTGTAATGAACTCGTAGGAAAATGTTGACTACCAAATTAGCAAATATCTCAAAATTTGATGGGAACAAATCTGTTGGGTAGAGAATAAAATTGTGAAACTATTTTGCCAAAATACTGGACTATATATGAAAAGTTAAAAAAACACATATTTTTTTAATCCTGTAAAAACTAGTCTTAGAATTTGTCCTAGAAAAATAACTGGAAATACAGAAAAAGCTTTATTCCCAAATGTATTCATAAAGTTATTATTTAACCTAAAAAAGTAGAAACACTCCAAGTGTCTAAATGTGTGAGAATATTTTAATAGCTCTAATATTATAAAGGCTGAAATTTAATGAATCCATAAAAATTTGGTTTATAAAGGTTTTTGAAAGGATAGCATAATGTTTAAGTTCTAACATTAAGTGTGACCTGTATGTTACATAATTTAATACTCAGTATTGTCTCAAGCAAGCAATATAATGAAAAAAAAATGTTGGAAAGAATACTAAGAAGTTAAATGTGGTTGCCTCTATAACTAGAATTAGACATGCCTTTTTATTTCTTTATAGCTCCCGCAATTTACAAAACTTCTGAAATGAGCATTTATTTTCTCATAATGTCAAAAATAAGCAATACTAAAATTTTAATATTTTCATTATAATATATATGTTAGTCAGCAAAAGGGGTATTGATGTATAACACCAGAAATCTGTTGGCTTTTATAAAGGGTATTTATTTGGGGTGGAAGATCACAGTTATCAGGCTATAAAGCATAAGTTACTTCCCTCACAAAAGTCTGTTGCCACATGTTGGAGCAAGATGGCTGCCAACACCTGTCAAGGCTTCCTGGGTTCCTCTCTTCCTGGGGCTTGTTTCTGTCCAGGCTCAGCTGCCTTGCTCTCTCCACAAGGCCAGCTGTAGACTATCAGGTGACCAACTCTGTACCTCTCCCCGAGGCTCGATTCTCTCTGGGCTCAACTGCTCTGCTCCTCTGTGTGCTTACTTCCTGGGCTCCAGCATTAAAATTCCAAACTCCCTTCTCTGTGGTGTGGCTTCTCTGTGAGTCCTCACCCAACAAGGGGGCGGGGACTCTAAGTCCTACTGACATGGCCCAATCAAATAAATGGTGCCAACACTGATAGAAAGAGAAGCCCTGGGAATTATGATAATATTAAAAAGAACTTGGCATTAATTTCATAATTGATATGGATTGTGATGAGTCAACTAAAATTCAAAAAATTCAGTTCTAAATCCTTTCTGTGGCATGGTTAAGACATTATAGCATGCTTGTTCTTAAGAGTTAACCTCACTGAACTCAAGATGTTTATCTAAAACAGGCTTGGTATTTAAATGAGTAAAGAATGAGGAGACAAATAGGGGTATGTCTTCTTGGACATAAATGGTGTGCTCTACAAAAGCAAATTAGCATTTATCTTTGCTACATTACCTTATAGGCCATCTGAAGTATTTTACTTTTTGAAAAGCTTTTTTTTTTTTTTTTTTTTTTTTGAGGTACCAGGCCTGGGGAATGAACCTGAGACCACTTAGTGGGAAGCTGGTGCTCAATCACTGAGCCACATTTGCTGCCCTGAGTTGGTTTTTACCTTTATTTTTGCTTGTTATTTGTTTCTGTTTTCCTTTGGAGGCAACAGGAACAGAACCTAGGATCTCCCATGTGGGAAGCAGGTGCTCAACCGCTCGAGCCACATCTGCTCCACCTTTTGGAAAATTTTAGAAGAGGCATAGAATTCAAAATTTTAACCCTGATTATATACCCTGAATGTTTGATAATTACCAAGACATACATATAGGAATATTAGAAGAGGAATCTCATATTATACTTCAATAGTATTTTAGCAGACATGAGTTTGGTCAAAAACAAAAAAAATCTAACCCAGCTCTATAAAGTCTTGAAAAATGTGTACAAAGACATTGTCAGTAACGTTACATTCCAATCAGTAACACATTCATTCTTTTCTTGAGGTTAGATTTACTCACTAAAGTAAGTCAGCAAAGGGAGTAAAATTTTTGCAGATGCTGTTATTTTTAGCATGTTTCTTCTTACTGCTGTAAGTCAAACTTTCTTCTCCCACATAAGACAGAAACTACTCTGACCTGGAAGCTCTAACATACTATTTCTGTAAACTGGAGTAAGACACTTTCATCTCTCAGGACCTGAGCTTTTTCACTTGAGGAATGAGAGTGTAAGACTTGACTTCTCCCTCAAACAGGCTGGAGGGAAGATTTATTGAGGGCCTGCTTTGTGGCCAGGTGTATACTCTGTGTTAGTTTCCTAGAGTGACCATAACAAATTACCCTGAACTGAGCGGCTTACAACCACAGAAAATTATTCTATCCAAGTTCCGGAGGTTAGAAGCCTAAAATTGAGGTGTGAGCAGGGCCATGCTCCCTCTGAAGGCTCTAGAGAAGAATCCTTTCTTGCCTCTTCCTAGTTTCTAGTGCTCCAGGCATTCCTTGGTTTGTGACAGCATAATCTTCCCCTCTGTATTCACATAGCTGTCTTCTCCCTGTGCATCCCTGTCTTCAGATGGTGTTCTCTGTGCCTGTGTCTCTTCTCCTCTTCTTATAAGGACGCCAGTCCTACTGGATTAGCACCCACCCTAATACAGTATGACCTTATCTTTGCTTACTTATGTATGCAAATATCCTATTTCCAAATAAGGTCACGTTCACAGGTACCAGAAGTAAGGACTTCAACATACATTTTGGGGGGATATACCCATAACAGACTCTTATGAATTTAACCCAAAATACTACAACCCCTAACAGATCTCTCTAACTCCAGTATTGTCCTCCTCAAAGCCATACTCAAAAAATAGCCTGAGTAATGAATCTCACATTCTAATGTGGCTATGTTCTTTTAACCTGCTATAGGCAATTCTACCTGATATGGCTCCCACTGACCTTTCCATAACTTCATCTCAGACTATTTTCCCCCATTCTCTCATCAACTGGTTATTGCACCATTCTCTGAATATAATGAGTGCCCTCTCAGACTTTTGCAAACTCTTACTCATCCTTCAAACTCTTGTCAGTTGTCCTTTCCTCTGTGATACCTTCCAAGAAGAGTTAGTCCTTCCCTTCTCTTAAGTCACCATGGTTTGTATTTGTCTCTATTGTAGCACTTATTCCATTGCATTACACTTAATTTTTTATATTTCTGTTTCTTTCAGTCCTGGGCACAGTGCCTTGCACATAATGGTGGGTAAATAAATATGTGTTCACGTGTGAGCATTTTATCATTTTAATTTGGGCTTAAGCTACATTAATGTCCTCAATTTTCAACTTCTTTTTGATAAATCCAAAGAATCATTGACAATTAAAGAGTCAGGGAAATGTGATTTTATTATTTCATAATATAAAAATTATATCTGAGACATGATTTTTTTTTCTCAATTTCAGTGTGCTGGTAAGCTAAAACTAGTAGTAAAATCTGATCACTCCAAGATATGGAGACAAGCCTGGACTCCTTCCAGGTGTCGAGAAGGTGCTGGGCTAGTGTTCCTATTATGGATTCCCAAGCCGTCGTCACCAACTGCCTAAATAAGGAACCCCTCCATTTCCTGAGTCCTCAAGAATATTTTTTACCCACATGTAGCTTGACTTCATGTTGTGTCTTCTGATGACACAACATGTGTGACATATTTTCCTATGAGTTTGGCTGGAGCTTTCCTTTGAGCCAACTGACCACTTTGCCTTATAAACGCCCTGTAAGTTCCAGTATCTAATTGTCACAAGAGTTATTTTTCCAGAAATGAAGCCCAGTATAGGGCAGTTCCCCAGTTATGGCCTCTTTGCTAGATCTTTCCTTATTTTTTTCCTAACAGGATCTTTGTAAACAGTATTAGGAAATTGAGCACACATATTTTTGTAAACAGTATTAGGAAATTGAGCACACATATTTTTTTGAGGAGTAGTTGAACTGGAATTTAAAGAATACATAGAAAAATGTTATCTTTACTCCTTCTCAATCCCGGACTGATTTTTTTAGCACCTATGCATGTTTTACAAAAATTCTACTTTTAAAATGCAGATTAATGCCTGCTGCTTACTTGACAGTTTTCAGTATATCTCAGTGCAAAACTTTAATCTTGTACAGTTGTCAAAAGAACCGTCCTTTAGTTTAGAAGGAGTAACGTCACAAATAATTTGCTTTAGAAAGATTAAAAAAATAAAAAATATTAAAGCTGAAGGTTGAGTTTAAAAAGTTGGGGTTTATCCTCTTAGTAAAAGACAAGGCAGGCCAAAAATTTCAAATGTGACTTAACAATGAATAGGCCTTTTGGCCTGGTGAAGAATAACTTGTTAGTGACTTTTACATGAACAGTTTAGTAGAGTGGCACAACTTTAATACATTCCATAATAGATAAAGAAGGTAATGGATGGCAAGAAAAATAAAACCATAGTAGAGAAAACTTATTTTAACCAACTTGGAGGGAAAAAGAAAGATGTTAACCAAAGGGGTAAAGGAATACCATGGTCAAATACAATGGATTGTTTTGTGATTTTTATTTATTAGAAAATGCTGAAGAGCTTCCAAAGTAGGCAGACACTGTTGGGAATTCAACCCTTGAAACATGGGTGAGTTCCATGTACCTTTTACATAAAAGTCTGTTGGTGGAAAACTTATTAGAGAGGGGAGGGGACTGTGGGAAGATGGTCATGGACTAACAGGCAGAGCTCAATGCTCTCACAAAAACAATGGAGAAAGAGCTGAATGCTGTCCTAGGGACCTGCTTTGGAGATCAGCAGACAAGGACAGCGCTACACAACTCCCAGAAGGGTGAAGGACAGAGAGACGAAGAAGCTGAAACAGCAAACTTGAGTTACCAAGCCCCCACGGCACCTGGGAAAGGCTACTCTTCCCCACCTTCAAGAAATTAAGCTGGGATAAAATCCCTGGTTCACTGCAGCTGACTGATAGTGAACAGACATCTTTTTCCCTGTCAGCTGTTTCAAGGAAAAAGAGAGGAGGAGTCAGGGTGCTTTGTTTCAGTGAATTCAGCCAGCAGAGGCCACTTTGAATCTCTGATCTAGAGATTCAACACAGGAACACAGGAAAGTTGAGACTGAAACGTCTCTATGGAAAGGTGAGCTGAGGAGCACCATCTACTAGCTGGTCTGGAAATTGCATAGACAAAAACTACTTATGGTACTCTCTGTATCCTACCCCTGGGAGAAAATCTGCACTCCATTAGGGAACCCCTGGCCTGGTTTTGATAACTCAAGTCAGGCAATTTTAAATACTTAGAATAAGTTGAACCAAATATCAAAGAAGAGCTGCAGGAAAACGAACAGACAAACAAAAATAAACAATAGAAAAGAGAGAGAAATTGGCTATCAGAGTAAATTCACCAACATATTCACATGCCTAGACATCAGCAAAAAATTAAAAACCATACTAGGAAACAGGAGGACATGGCCCGCCAAAAGAACTAACCAAATATCCTGAACAGATACAGAATTTAAGATATTTAATCAGTGATAATCACACAACTCTCTGAAATCACTTCAAAGAATTTAAAGAAAATATGACTAGAGAAATAAAGGATATTAAGAAGACACTGGGTGAGCATAAAGAACAATTTGAAAGCCTGCAAAGAAAGTAGCAGACATTATGGGTATGAAAGACATGATGGATGAGATTAAAAATACACTAGAGGCACATAAGAGTAGATTTTAATTGCTTGAAGACAGAATTAGTTACTTCGAAGACAGAACATCTGAACTGGAAAAAACAGGAGAACAGAAAGAGAAGAGAATGGAAAAAATGCAACAGAGTTTCAGAGAATTGAATGACAATGTGAAACACACTAGCATTCACGTTACCGGT
>PVKH010018348.1:0-15159 GCA_004027955.1 Chaetophractus vellerosus | reverse complement strand
ATCTATATTCAAGCTATCACTCTGAGTTTGCTCATTTTTTTCAGTTCATAGTAGCGAAATAATACAATATTTGTCATTTCATTCCTGACTTGCTTTACTCAACATCTTATCCTCCAGTTTTATCCATGTTTTCATGTTCTCCACTAACTTCATTTCTTCTTGTAGCTGAATAATTTTCCATCATGTTACATACCACAGTTTGTTTATCCATTCATTAGTTAATGGACACCTGGGTTGTTTCCATCTTTTGTGAATAGTGTCGTGAATGGGTTTTAGTTTTCTCTGTGAATTTTTAACCACAAGCAGTTTCCTACCTGCTTAGCACATTTTGGGCTAACCTTCATGTGCCACCCAGAGTTATGCTAATGGTTTGTGCCACTGTAATTGCTGACTTCATTTTTAATTACTTTGAACAGACATCTTCCTAAAATGTATTGAACACTTTCCAGCCTCCTTAAAGTAAACATTGATTGCTACTGCTCTGACTGCTCTCCTGCAGCTGTGGTTCTATATCGGTCTTTATCATTTTTCTTGATATCTTTTTCTCTTATTATTTCTCATTGTCAGCCTAGTTACTAGCAGTAGTCCCTCTCTCTCCCTTTTAATTTGTTGCTTCTAATTTTTTGTGATTGTGGAGCCTGATAATTGCCTAAACAAGGTAAAAGTACCATCTACAGAAGGGCGTAAAGGTGGTTTGTCATGTGTAAAGTCCATGAGTTTTAATGAGAACCAGTACTAAGTCCACGCATTTGCTCTGTCCATAATTGATGAAAATAATTGTTGCCAGTAGGATTTGATAACAGATTATGGTAAAAGGTCTTATATCATAGTTCATATATGAATAGCCCTGAAATGTTAACAGTTTGTGATATTTTTGTTTACTTCCTGTGCAGCTCCCTACCTTCTTGTGATCAGTGATACCACCAGATTCATCTCTGTTTCCTCATGGTATTTCTTGTAGCAAATATTGGCTCATGCTAATGTTGAACTGCAAAGATTGAAACTGTTGTAATGGTTGGCACTGGTCGAGTGCTTTCTGTGGGTCAGGAGCTGTGCTGAGCTGCACAAGCAACCCTGTGAAAGAACGTGCCATTTTGAAACACTTCCCTCCCTTAGAAAAACAATATTAGATTAGAGTGGAGTAGCGAATGAAAGAGGAGAGAGGGTGTGCAGAAGAGATGATACTTGAATAAGCAAACAGATAGGTTTTAGACTTAGAGGAAATAAGGCTGGGGCAGGGAGAATAAGCAAAAAGACAAGAGGCATGGAATGTGAAACTTCCCACTGTATTTGGAAATATGTCTTCAGTATGGTTGAACCATACTAGTTGTGCTAAGAAATTAAGATGGAAGCAGAGGTTGGAATCGGATGTAGGACAAGCTTGAAAAATCTGGGACCTCCCATGTGGTGGGCGGGTGCCCAGCTGCTTGAGCCACCTCTGCTTCCCAATTGATACTGTTTTCAAAAGTCAGTCACTTTTCTTGAGTAATGTAGGTATTCTTGTGCCTGGAGACTGTGGCTTATGTTAGCTGTTTTCATAATGAAATACCTAAGTTTCTCATCTGGGATTTTCCTATAAGCTGTAAAACACAAAGCAATTTCTCCACTCTCCCAGGACAGAACATAAATGGCATCCCAGATGCATAGGAGAGTCCTTACTTGAGGTACGGACTTGGGGCCTGAGGAGGGAGTTCTGGGGCCGGCTGGAAGGACCGTTCAGGGAGCTGGGCAGCTACAGAGTGTGGGTGGCAGTTGTGATGATGCCATGGGATGGCAGAGGCGCTCACCGGAGCCCTCCTCCTCCGGCCACATTCCCATGTGTGCATTTGGACTTTACTTTTCTGGAGGAAAACCTCAAGGACTGCTTCCTTTTTTCAGGCGCTCACCTCCCTGCTGATGCAGCCAAAATCGGACCTCACAGCAGAAGGCTGCTGCGGAGAGCCTGGGAGTTTGCACCTCCCGGTTAGCTCGCGTGAGGGTGCTTGCTCCCGGTTAGCTCGCGTGAGCATGATCACGTCTCAAGTTAAGGCTCTCAGAGGTTCCTTGCTCATGGAAGCAGATTTCTTTTGATAATGATGAAAGGTATAAAAAGTAAACTTCACTTTTCATTAATGCACTCCTTATACTTAGCCAACTAACTAAAGACTGGACTGTTATTTCGTAGGTTTTTAGGATAGCTAATGTTACAACTTTTTAAAAGGTTTATGGTAAGCAATGAGTATAATTATACTGATAACACAGACAAAGCTACATGGAAAAAGGATATTTGTTTCATGATTGTAGGATATTGGATAGTCCCTTTATAGATTGTTTTTTTTCCTTCCCTTCTGTGGCACTCTGTTGATTTAGTAAAGTTGGCTAAAGCTAGATACATTTAAAACCTGTATTGTTTAACAATCCCTGTTGACCAGTAAGTTGGCTGAATAGAAATTTGTTTCCTCTGTCATTCTTCTGATAAAAGCATCTGATTAGATCAGATTACTATACAGAACTAATTTAATAATAAAAATAAATTTGGTGGTAAATGAGAGCTTACATAGCTAACTGAAGCCATATTTAAATATTTGACTAATGCTTAGAATCATCTTCTGCTGAGCATCCCTACAAGAATTTCAGATTCAGTACACATGGAAATATGTCTCTAAATGATATAGTTAGGGACAAAGGTAAGGAAATGCATTCAGTTATCTCTGCTGACTTGTGTAACATAGAATTACATAACTGGAATCTCTTTACTTATTCAGGGGGCTTTTTCTTGGGAGGAGGGAGCTAGTGAATGTTTGAACTTTATTTTAGAAGGTAATTTTCTTAAGATAATTTCAAGGAAGTAAACCCATAGTAGCATATTTTCTTTTTTTTTTTCATTATACATGACCTTAAGGGCACAGACTAGGATTTTCTCTACCTTCTATTAGGCTTCACAGTGTTCAAAAAAGTATGGGTGTGCAGACAGGTGGGGAAAGTATACGAAACGTCATCTAAATGCTATTGACATTTAAACCCTGGAAATAGGAAATCTGAGGGTTGAAATCCTATTCACATTCCATACTCATTCCGTGAGAGTGCCATTGATTTCATCCTTTATAATTGGATCATTTCCATTATGTGCAATGAGAAAAATATGGCTGTTATACTGCCTATCTCACTGAAATATTTTGTCTTAAAACTGTATATAACTCTTTCTCAACTGAATGGAATTCTGAACTTTCTGTTCAAGGTTGCTGTGTAAATATGATGTACATTCAATATTAGCATGTTAACGAGTATGCTGCATGGATCATTCCTGCTACAGATCTTTGTTAGGGACCATATTAGTCAGCCAAAGGGGTGCTAATGCAAAGTACCAGAACTCTGTTGGCTTTTATAAAGAGTATTTATTTGGGGTACCAGGCCCTAAAGAGTCCAACTTAAGGTACCATAAGAGGTACTTTCTCACCCAAAGTCTGTTGCCATGTGTTGATGCAAGATGGCGGGCCATGTCTCCAAGGGTTCTCAGCCCTCCTCCTTCCTTCCTAAAGCTCCATGGTCCCAGCTTCTTCCGATCTCAACTGTAGGCTGGTATAAGGCTTGTCTCTCTCTCTCCAGGGCTAGTGTCTTTCCAGGCCCAGCTGCTCTGCTCTCCTCACAACGTCAGCTGTAGACCACCAGGCTCATCTCTCTTCTCGGGGCCTCTGCTGTTTCTAATGGAGCCTTCTCTCTTTCCTCACACTTCTGCTTCTCTGTGTATCTGCTTCCGTGTGCGAGTCTGTTTTATCCCCACCACGGGGTTGGGGACTCAACCATTCATGCCCTAATGACATGGTTGAATCAAAGCACTAATCTGAATATAGTTTAATCAAAGACATCTCAGTTGAATCTAATACAATCAAAGGATATTCCACCCAGAGGAACAGACCAGATTACAAACATGATCAAATATCTTGTTTTGGAATTCATAAATAATATCAAACTGCCACAGGGACCTTGTTCAAAAATGTTTAGATTAAATAAATTGATAAAAATTAGTGCCAGAATTTGTCATTTTAAATCAAGTTAAAAAGTTGAAACTTCAACATGAAGTGGTTTAATGGGAATAGAAGGTGGTTTTGTAACTTTTCCCGATTTCCTGTTTGTACATTTAAACATACAAATTTAAGCAAGCTTTAACTAAGCGATCATTTTTCTACAACAAGCTAAAAAGCATTGTAAACATTCAAAATGAGCAAGTGAACAATCAACTTAGAAGACTATGTATTGGTTTTAATTTGGGGATGAAAACTTCTGGAATGTTTTCATTAGAATTTACAGTAATCTTTTTTTTACTTAATTTTCTTTTCCTTTTTTCCCATTTAGTATAAACACATCTTTCCCTAACTGGTATGATTAACAAGAGTTCGTTCCTTAGAAGTTTAGCAAATTAGCTATTAGTGTGTCATTGAAACCAAAGGAGCAAAACGATTTTTTTAATTGTTCAAGACACAATTTGCATTATTAATAATGACAGCTGTAGTTTTATTATGTGAAACTTGACCAAGTACCCTTGGGCTGTATTTTGTGGGTAGATCACACAGGGGTTTGTGGTGGTGTTCTCACATGCAATGTTTTGAGATGTTTGTTTCACACTTCTTGACTTTGAGCAGTAAGTTGCCTAAATTCCTTTTTGGAAATCCTCTCTTCTTACTCCTTGACTCAACTGCTTTCATTCTTTTCACTATCTTACCTGGCTGGTTCTCCAACCCTAACCTGCTGGTGCGCGCACCATATTTCTCATAGCCTCTAAGAAGCTGGCAGCTGGCAGGCGCTGTGTTCATGTTCTCTGTCAGTTCCCACCCCAGACTCTACTGATTCGCACCCCTGCCTTTCGTAGCTCTGCTTCTTCAAGCCGCGTTCCCCGCCATCTTCTCCTTCCAGATGATAGCCAGATATCTTCTTGGTAAAATCTAGGAAGGTGGTTAAGACACCTTTACTCCTGCAGATATGTGTTTAATAAATGTTAGAGTGTTTGGGGGGAAATATATACTCTCTAAGTTAGGGATTGGCAAACTATGGCTCATAGGCAAAATTCAGCTTACTGCCTGTGTTTGCAGGATAAAGTTTTGTTGGAAGACAGCCACGCTCATTGTTTAACATTATCTTGCTGCTGGGACCATATGGCCCACAAGCCTGAAATATTTACTATCTGGCCTGTTAGAGAAAAAGTGCCAGTCCCTGTTCTGAATGAGTATCTGATAAGCTGGAGTGCCCTAGACTTGTGTCGAAGCTTCAGGATCTTTCTCTTCAGGCTAGCATGCATAGCCTATTCAAAGAAGAAGATGCACGATTTTCTAAAGCCCAAGTTTTTATATATATTCATAACCAGAGGCAAGACATTGGCAGTGTTAAGTCTACTTTAATTCTTCTTTACAGTAGCATAGGCAATTTTTTTTTTTTTTTTGGAACACTTAGAACTTAGTGGCATTAGGTAATCAATTGAAATTCTTTTGGGGCTCCTGCATTTTCTGATGTCCTTAATGTCAGAGAATTTGTTGTAAACCTTTTCCCCATGACTACAAAACTTTTCCCCATGACTACAACTTTATAAAAAATGGTACTTTCCCCAAACTTAACTTTGTAGTAATATAAATGCAATACTTTGGTTATATTCTCTACCTCCCCATTCCTCAAAAAGATTCCTTTTTTTAACGACGAATAGCTGTCTGATAATTCCTTGCCCAATCTAAGTAGTATTTAGAAATTTTAAGTAATATTTTAAAACATTTCATGCATTTACCCCTCACTTATTAGCAGTCAAGAGAGGTTGAAACGGAGCAGATGGTGAATAGAAGGAATGACTATAGAATCTGATATTCAGCTGCACACCTCCACTGCCAGAACTTCTGTTATGATGCCCATCCACAAACTCCAACGGACATTGGAAAGGGAAGGACTGGAAAAAAAAAAACCTAAAGAAATAGGGTTGAGATGGTTAAGGGAGCTCAAGCTTGTAAGTAGAATAGATGCAGCATGTTTTGCAATTAAAGTTTGAGGGTGATGATAAGCCCTGGTATGAGCAGCTTCCTAAATCTGATGGAAGGGACCAGGCTAGCACCACAAGTTCATGGTAGGGGTAGGGCTGCCTTGGTGATGTGTTAGGAAAAGAAAAGAGGGTTTAAGAAGTAAGGTTATAGCTAGGTTAAGGAGCATAACCCAAGAATCTGGCAATATCTGCAAAGTCACAAAATCCCTTTGACCCAGCAGTCCTTGGTGCTCTGCCCTGTAGATACAACTGCACATGCATGAAAAGACCTCTCAGATGTATCTGTTGCTGCATTGTTTATAATAGCAAAAGATTGGACTCCAAGCTGCCTTAGTCTCCCAGCTGCTGTGACAAATACCACCCAATGGGTCAAATTACCTCAGGAATTTATTGGCTCGCCATTTTGGGGGCTGTAATGCTTCTTTCTTCCCAGGGTTGGTAACGTTCTGGCCACCGGCAATCCTGGGGTTCCCTTGTCCATGTGGCTTTCTCATTATAAAGCCACCAACCTCATTCGGTTGGGCCACACCCTACTAAAAATGACATCTTTACAGGGTGTTCACACCCACAGGAGTGAATTAAGAACTTGTGGTCATAATTCAAGCTCCTGCATAAGCTTCCAGCAATAAAGGGCTAGATCACAGAGAGGCCTAGAAATTTGGCCAGAAGAAAATGTGGCACTTAGCTTGCCATTTTCTGCAAAATATCATTGAAAATGCAGGGGAAGGAGAAATAATTAGCCATGCATCACCAATTATTATAATGTTATGAAATATCAGATGGTCTTTTTATTGTTTTTATTATTTTGTATTTATTGTAATTCATTAAAAACGTGTAAGAGCATGCATAGATTGATAGATTGCCTTGTTATTCCATTCCTGTTTTCCACATGAACTGAATATTCTGTTAGTTTTCAGGAACCAGATCCTCGAGTAGGACTATTCTGATTCTTTCTGTTGATTCCTTCATCTGTGAGCAAGGTTAAACTGGTGGGATGATTAGGACCAAAAGTTAGTATATTTCTTACAAAAATTTTTATTTCAATTTTATTTAAAATTTATACCCCACAACTTCTTAGAACAGATTTGAGCCAACAGGAAGGCATAGTTGGAAGTGTATTCTCTGGTGAGGGTTGTCTAAGGGAATGCAGTTATAGGCAAAGGCTTAGACCAAAGCTCTGACTAGAAAGGTAATAAAAGTAGAGCCTGGATTCTGGATTCATGTCCTTCAAGAAGGAGAATCTCATAACAGCTTAGATAGGTGGAGTAAAGGTTTGTGAAGAATCAAAGACAACATTGAATCTTCATGCTGAGAATTTTGGTAAATAGCAATCTTGCTTACTGTGGGGAAAAAAATAAGTCATGATAGAGAATTCGCTTCATGGGGATATGAAATAATTCTGCCTTTAGAGTGTTTCTTTTGAGTTAAGAAAAATTAAAATTCTTGAACTGCAGAACTTGATTGATCTTTGGCTAGATATTGATACAGCATGCATACTAAAGTAATAAATTTAAACTGCATGGGTATGTAATTGTATTGTTTTTCGCTATAATCTCTGGATTTTGTTTTTGAATATTCTATAGTATATTTTAAGTTATAGCCTTGCCTGGGCACTATGTGAAACAAATGTATAAGTCCTTAATTTTTGCCGATTCCATTTTTGTAGTAATTATCTGTACAACGTATTACAGTTTTTAAGTGTTTTTATATAAAGCATCACATGTAATTCTCACAAAAGCTCTCTGTAGTTGGAGTATTATTCCCATTTTTTATATGTAGAAATTAAGATTCACTGGGTGATTTCTCTAGTGACACACCTGTGATATAGAAGTAACTCTGTCCTCTGATTCCAAATGCTGCCATTCCCTCACCCTGCCCTCGTTCTGTTTTGCTTGTTTGCTTTAATTCCGTGGCCTGTGGCTGTTTGATGCCATGCTGTTTGTCTTTCAGGATATGGCTTTAGTTGCCCCTGAGGCTCCTTCAGAACAAGCCAGGAGAGTTTTCCAAACCTATGACCCAGAAGGTAAAAGATGCCATTATTTTATTACCGTCAACTCTGTGTTTTATATCTTTGTGTATTTGAAATACATTGATACTTAGACCTGAGTTTTAGTCAAAAGACTTCATGTATTATTGTCTGAAACTTAGGTTACATTCCTTAAATTTTAAGTGGGAAATGGTGAAAACAGGAAAAAATATCCCATCCTGAACTAGTCAAGTTCTGTCCTGGTAGATGGTTTTCACGTTTCTTAAAGGGCTGGAGTTCTTGTCACTTGAATCTTAATCTTTGGTATTCGTTGTCAAAGGGCAAAATACTAGCTTCTGAAAAAGCTCTTTGAATAGTAATCATTTCCTTCTTTATTTGTTTAACTAATTGAATATTAAGTCAGCCTTCCAGAATATTTCTGTATAATTAATTGTGCCTCTCTTGAAACTGTGCTTAGCTATGCTACCTAAGTAAGAAATTGTAGTTTTGAAAAATGTACATATATATCACTAAAATGTCCACTGTGCCATTGTTACGTGGGTGTTTTGATCACCTTTGCATTTGTATACTTTGGTAATGTTTATGACTCTACTATTATAGCAAACTCACTGACTTTTCATGTATAACTTTAAAACCAAATAATGTCTTAAGTTCCATTTTAAGTTGCCATGTAGAAACCCAAAGTTGTTAGATAAGCCAAGTCCCTATGAACTCTTGAATGGGTTCAGTTCTCGTTGTGAATACTCTTTTCTATCTTGACACTTCTTTTACTCTTGGGGATCTGCTGTTTTCCTCTCTGAAAATCCATGTCACACAAATTAGTCTATTCTGTCTCTTACTACTTACTAGCAGTGCAACTTCAGGCAAGTTACTTTTAGGTCTACAAATCTATTTTCTCCTTTATCAAATGAGAATAACTACATCTACATCTTAGAGGTGTTTGAAGAAGATTAAATGAATAATGTGGGAAGTGCCTTGACCAGCACTTAGCACATAGTAGGTACTTCATAAATATGAATCCCCCTTTTCTCTATATCTTGTGTTAATTTTTGCTGCTAATAGTTTGTTGGCTTCGAGTCAGCTTCTTTCCTTCTTCCACTATACCTTTTCCCTAATTTAAGAAATATAAAAGTATTTTTCTCTTAGGATTAATAATGTTTTAAATATTCAGTAACATTCCATTCTAAATCTTTGGGTAAGGAAGTAAAAGCAATTTACATCTTTATGTTTGCTTATGACTTAATGAGTTTAGCCTCCTAGTAAATCAAAAAGTTGAAATTGAATCATTGCTATGTGACCTACATCACTGTGGGTGGCAAACTTCAGTCATTCTCTTGCCACCTTGAATTCTTTGTTGGAAAAGTTATGAATTGTTCCTTTCTCCAAATATTTTTGTTACATTTTGAACTAAGGTCCTATCTTAACCAAGGGCAATTTTTAGAAACTCTACCAAGTAATTGTGAAAATAAAATTGTTTAAATAGTATAATACAAGATTCAAAGAAATGTAGTGATTAAAGTGAATTTAGATTAGTCAGAAAATTATCTTGAAGACTTGGGGTAGGGGATCCCATTGGCAAATGGGAGCAAAAAATGAAGGAAGTAATCTTATTAGGAACACAGGCAGAAGATAGTGATTCACATGTGAGGAAAAGCCAGAAAAGTGTTTGGCTTGAGTGGAAAGAAGAACAGTGTAGATGCTAGAAGTGATGCTGGAGGCAAGAGATTGTTGGAATAACCAAGGAAATTAATGATAAAGGCTTGAATTCCTATGTGAAGAAACATTTCAGAGAACGAGTTGAGCGATTTCATGTGGCTTCCTCTAGAATTTATTTAAGGTATATGCTTCATGTTCTGCCATCTCTAATCCCCTTCTAGATGCATACCTTCTACAGACGACCTGTTCCAGGGGAAGATAATCTCTCTCACACACACTCAAATGCCTGCCCTGGTTCAGGACATATTTGGCACTGATAATACTTATGGTCTGAAAGGCAAATTGCTTGCAGAATGGAATACATTATGAGGTCAGTATGTAGGACAGCATGAAGGATAAACTGGGCATCTTCCCAGAGTTTCAGTCCGGGCTTCCTAATGCCACTTTATTCTTGATTTGGAGTGACAGCCAAGAAATCATGGGTCCTCTTATCCTAGTGTAAGCGCTGCACTACATTCCAAGGCCAAGCACATGATCTTACATTATCTGCCTTTTGTGATGCCTTCTATGTTTGTTTATTAGTGAATATTTATAACTAATATTGAAACTCTGATCAATAAGATTCTGGGGAAAGGAACAAACAAGGAGAGGGTTTAAAGACCTTAAGAGGAAGAACTGCTCGTGGGTAAGGCATAAAGAAATGCCTTCAGAGCAAGGGAACGTTCACAGACACGGGAAGACCTGGACTTGAAAAGGCCACTGACGCAAGGCTGGCTAAAACATGTCATCAGTAATGCAACTAATACTAAAACCAAGGTTCTTAAAGTAGGGCGACAGTTGTCATAAGAGTATTGTCATCAGTGTGTTTGCTTTTAGTGAATTTTTAAAAATTATTAATGATATAGCTGGAGTTATACTATTCATTTTCTTTTACCAATTTACCAAGAAGCATAAGAATTTCTTATAATATCACTACTAAAACACTGTATTTTGACAGTGGCAGTTTTTCAGAGTTGAGTCCTAAGAGATGCATATAAAAATAAATTTGGTGTGTTTTTACTAGAGAAAGAAAATTGATTAATAAAATGGTTATCTATAGAATTTTCTGTGTGACAACTTAGCAGGATTGGAAACTGAATCATTAAGAGGCAGTGGTGGTTAGGCGTGCCCATTTGTTTGGTCAAGCAAGCACTGGGCTAGTTGTACTGCAAGGACATTTTGTAGACCTAAATCATCAGTAAGTTGGTTGCATCTATGACTGGTTACATCTACAATCAACTGAGGAAATTGCCTTCAAGCAATGAATGATGTCTCATCCAGTCAGTTGAAGGCCTTAAAAGGGGAAGTGATTTCATCATTCAGGAAGAGAATTCCCATCGTACTTCAGACAGCCAGCATCTCCTGGGGAACTCAACAAGGACCTTCATCAGAGTCCCTACCTTGCAGCTTGTCCTACAGAATTTGGACTTGTGCATCCCCACGATTGCATGAGACAACTTCATAAAATCTCATTCTATTTACTTTGTATCTCCTGTCGGTTCTGTTTCCCTAGAGAACCCTGACTAATGCAGAATTCATATCAGTGAGGTCATGTAGTATTTGTCCTTCAGTGCCTGGCTTACTTAACATAAGGTCTTAAAGATTCATCCACGTTATTCCATGTGTTAATACTGCATTCCTTCTTAGAGCTGAGTAATATTCCATTGTATGTATTTACCACCGTTTGCTTATCCATTCATCTGTTGATGGACATTTGGGTTGCTTCCAACTTTTGGCAATAGTGAATAATGGTGCTGTGAACATTGGTGTGCAGATATCTATTCATGTCCCTGCTTTCAATTCCAGAAGTGGGATTGCTGGATCACATGGCAATTCTATAGTTAGCTTCCTAAGGAACCGCCGAATTATCCTCCACAATGGCTGCACAATTTTAAATTCCCACCAGCAGTGAATAAGTGTTCCCTTTCCTTCACATCCTCCAACACTTGTAGGCCTCTGTTTTTTTAATAGCCACCAGTCTAATGGGTGTAACATGATATCTCATTGTAGTTTTGATTTGCATTTCCCTAATAGATAGTGATATTGAGCATCTTTTCATGTGCTTTTTAGCCATTTGTATTTCCTCTTGGCGAAAGTGTCTATTCAAATCTCTTGCCCATTTTTTTAAGTGGGTTGTTTTTTTTATTTTTGAGATGTAGGATTTCTTTATATATACTGGGTATGAGGCCCCTATCAGATAGATGGTTACCAAATATTTTTCTCCCATTGAGTAGGCTGCCTTTTCACTTTCTAGACAAACTCTTTTGAAGCACAAAAGTTTTCAGTTTTGAGGAGGTCCCATTTGTCTATTTTTTCTTTCATTGCTTGTGCTTTGGGTGTAAAATTTATGAAACCGTTTCCTACTACAAGATCTCGTAGATGCTTCCTTACATTGTCTTCTAGGAACTTTATGGTCTTGGCTTTTATATTTAGATCTTTGATCCATCTTGAGTTAATTTTTGTATAGGGAGTGAGATGGTGATCCTCTCTCATTCTTTTGGATATAAATATCCAGTTCTCCCAGCACTATTTGTTGAAGAATGCATTCTCTCCCACTTGAGTGGGCTTGGTGGCCTTGTCGAATCTCAATTGACCATATATATGAGGATCTATATCAGAACTCTCAGTTTTGTTCCATTGGTCAGTATGTCTGTCCTTGTGTATATTTTGAAGTGTTTTTATCAGAAAAGGATGCTATATTTTGTCGAATGCTTTTTCTGCATTATTAGAGATGATGTGATTTTTTTCTTTCAAACCATGCAGTTTTGACCAATGTAACTTTGTAGTATGTTTTAAAGTCATGTAGTGTGATTCCTCCAATTTTATTTTTCTTTTTCAATAAGTCTTTGGCTATTTGGGGCCCCTAGCCCTTCCACATAAATTTCATAGTTAGCTTTACTAATTCAATAAAAAATACTGCTATAATTTTTATTGGGATTACATTAAATCTGTAAATCAGTTTGGGTAGGACAGACATATTAATGATGGTTAGTCTTCCTATCCATGAACAGGGAATATTCTTCTGTTTATTTAGATCTTCTTTGATTTCCTTTAACAATGTTGTGTAGTTTTTGTATACAAGTCCTTTACATCTTTAGTTAAGTTTATTCTTAGGTATTTGGTCCTTTTAGTTGCTATTGTAAGTGGAATTTTTTCTTGATTTCCTCCTCAGATTGCTCGTCATTGGTGTACAGAAATGCTACTGATTTTTATGTGTTGATCCTATATCCTGCCACTTTACTTAACTCATTTATCAGTTTTAGATGCTTTTTTGTAGATTTCTCAGGGCTTTCTATGTATAGGATCATGTCATCTGCAAATAATGAAATTTTGACTACTTCCTTTACAATTTGGATGCCTTTCATATCTTTTTATTGCCTAAGTGCTTGAGCAAGTACTTCTAACACAATGTTAATAAGAGCAGTGACAGTGAGCACCCTTGTCTTGTTCCACATCTTAGAGGGAAAGCTTTTAGCATTTCACCATTGAATATGATGTTAGCTGTGGGTTTTTCATATATACTCTTTATCATGTTGGGGTAGTTTCCTTCTACTCCTATATTTTGAAGTGTTTTTATCAGAAAAGGATGCTATATTTTGTCGAATGCTTTTTCTGCATTATTAGAGATGATGTGATTTTTTTCTTTCAATGTGTTAATGTGGTACCTTACATTGAGTTTCTTATGTTGAACCATCCTTGCATACCCAGGATGAAACCCACTTGGTCATGGTGTCTAATTCGTTTGATGTTTAACCATTAGCAAGTATTTTGTTGAAGATTTGAGCATCCAGGTTCATTAGGGAGATTGGTCTGTAGTTTTCCTTTTTTGTGGCATCTTTTTGTGGCTTTGGTAGTAGCATGTTGGCATCATATAATGAGTTAGGGAATGTTCCCTTCACTTCTGTTTTTTGGAAGAGTTTAAGCAGGATTGGTGTTAGTTCTTTCCGGAATGATTGGTAGAATTCACCTGTGAAGCCATCTGGTCCAGGGCTCTTCTTAGTTGGGAGGTTTTTGATGAATAATCAGTCTCGTTACTTGTGATTGGTCTGTTGAATTTATCAATTTCTTCTTTCGTCAATGTAGGCTGCTTGTGTGTTTCTAGAAATTTTGCCATTTCATCTAAGTTATCCATCTTGTTGGCACACAGTTATCCATCTTGTTGGCATACAGTTTTTCATACATATCCTTTTATGATACTCTTTATTTCTGTGGGGTCAGTCCTCATTTCTGATTTTATGTATTTGCGTCTTCTCTCTTATTTTCTTTGATAGTCTAGCTAAGGGTTTGTCAATTTTATTAATCTTCTCAAAAAACAGCTTTTGATTTTGTTAATTTTTTCTAGTACTTATTTTCAGTTTCATTTAGCTCTGCTCTAATCTTTGTTATTTCCTTTTTTCTACTTGCTTTGAGATTAGTTTGTTGTTCTTTCTCTAATTTCTCCATGTGTGCTGTTAGGTATTTGATTTGAGCTCTTTCTTCTTTGCTAATATAGGCATTTTTGGGCTGTGAATTTCCCTTTCAGCTCTGCTTTTGCTGCATTCCATAGGTTTTAATATGTTGTGTTGTCATTTTCATTCATTTCAAGGTAGTTATTGATTTCCTTTGCAGTTTCCTCCTTGAACCACTCATTATCTAAGAGTGTGTTATTTAATTTCCATACCTTTTTGCCTAATCTGGTTCTCTGCCCCTTACTGATTTCCAGCTTCATTCCATTGTGGTCAGAGAAATTACTTTGTATAATTTCATCCTCTCTGAATTCCTTGAGAGTTGTTCTGTGGCCTAGCATGTGGTCTATCCTGGAGAATAGTCCATGTGCACTCAAGAAGAATGTATATCCCGCTGTACTTGGGTGTAATGTTCTGTATATGTCTATTAAGTCCAGATCCTCTAATATATTATTCAAGGTCTTTGTTTCTTTATTGATTCTCTGTTGAGATGTTCTGTCTAATGGTAATAATGGTGTATTAAAGTCCCCCCACTGTAATGTAGAGACGTCTATTTCTCCACATAGTTTTTTCAATGTTTACCTCATGTATTTTGAGGTGCATAAATGTTTGATTGTTCTTTCTTGATAGATTACCCATTTTATTAATATATAGTGCCCTTCTTTGTCTCTTACAATAGTTTTGCATTTAAAGCCTATTTTGTCCAATATAGCTACTCCCACCCTTTTTTGGTTGTTTGCGTCAGATCCCTGGTCAGATCCCCCTCCCCCTCCTGGGGCCACCTCAGTGCTGGTTGGGTCCTCCTTGATTTCAGAGGGGGCTCAGCTGGCCAACAGCACTGAAAAGAAACCCCTCTCCACCCTGCGCTAGGCCCCTCTTCCTCCAGGGAGTGCCCCCTCCCCCTCAGTTGGCTGTAGTGAGCCAGGAGCTTTACCTAGGCTATTTGCCTTGAGGGCAGGGTGTGTGCAGGTAGGGGAGTAACTCAGTTTTCCTTAGGCCGATTTATCTCTCTCCATCTCACTCCCTCCTGGATGATG
>PVKH010018347.1:0-15154 GCA_004027955.1 Chaetophractus vellerosus | reverse complement strand
GGATGCATCAGATGATTTTTCAGGGACCTTGCAGTTCTGACATTCTATGACCCAAAGACCCATTATTAGCCAGTCGCGAGCAGGGCTCCCACAACTGGCCGAAGACTTCCCCAACACAGCCGGCCTTTGGGAAGCGTGGAAGATGCCCTAGCTGGTCGTTTGGGGGGCATTTCTTGTCTCGGGACCTGTTTTCCCAGCTTTCAAAGAGGACGGAGAGATCCCAACCCCACGAGGTCAAAGGCGATAGCTCGGGGGACAAGGGATTCGGGTTCGCCCCTATCGCAGAAGCGGTGTCCATACAGCTGTGCACTTGCGGCCCCAGGAGCCCAGCAGACACGGCCGCGCAGCCAAGGCCGGTCCCCTCCCAGACTTGCAGGATCTGCTGTACCCCGCGGAAGGCGAGGTGGGTCCTGCCGCCCCAGCCCGAGCCTGTCTGCACTTGGACTCACCACTCTGGCTCCAGCTCCGGCTCCGGCTCCACTTGGGCCGGTCCACCCCTCCCCGCCTCAGCGCAGACCCCTCGCCATCCCCCTAAGCCACCCAGGCAGCTGCTTCCGGGCCCTATCACATGATCCGGGCGGCCAAGCCAGAGGTCACGTGCCCGACCACGCCTCCGCATCTCTCACTGGGCTTGCGAACTCTGCGCGGCAGCACCACCTCGCGACCTAGAGCTGCTACTGCAGGAAGGAACGTGTTCCCGGGGACCGGACCCTGGGAACTGAGGGGCCCTGAGCAGTGATTCCAGCGGCCATGAACACTGTCCGCTGAGTTATGACGTGTAAAAGATTAATTTTTACACATGCTGTACTTCCTATAACAAACCTCAATGAGCGCATGAGATTTACATCTTTTTAGAGTCATCTAGTCATATTTCTAGAGGAATACACAAACTCTTCACTGCCGTTGCTACAGGAAGTTGGAAATGGGACTGTGAGGTAGGGAAACATTATCTTTTTAATATATTTAACATTTTATGTAACATTTTAAATGAATGGCAACATTTCAGTATGTTCAAGGTGTATGTATTATAAAATTTCTCTTTTCCTCTCTACATTATTTCTTTAAAAATTGTATAGCTACACAGCAAAAAAAAGAATGAACTATGGACATATGCTACCACATGGATAGATCTCAATAATTATACAGAGATAAATATTAAAATAATTATGCTGAGTGAAAGAATTCAGAAAAAATATTCCGTTTATATAATGTTCTAGAAAACAATGAAATCTACAGTGACAGAAAACAAATCAGTGGTTGCCTGGAAGTGTGTGTGTGGTGGGGGGTGGAGCAGAAGGGGAAAGGGGGTTTGTAAAGGGTCATGAGAAAACTTTTGGGGTGAGGAATGTGTTCACTATCTTGATTGTGGAGATGATTTAATAGATTGTTGATTTCCTGGCCAGCAAAACAAATACCATACAATGGGTTGGCTTAACCGAAGGGAATTTATTGGCTCACAATTTTGAGGCTAGGAGCCATCCAAAATCCAGGCGATGCATTTCCCTAGAAGTCTGTGGTATTCTGGGGTTTGCTGCTGGCAATCCTTGGTCCTTGGATGACAATGCACATGGCGGCCTCTCCTGGTTTCTCTTTTCTCTCCCAGGTTCTGTGGACTTCCGCCTTCTGGCTGCTCCCTGTGGCTTCCTCTATAAAGCCTTTGTTGATAAGGTTAAGACCCATCCTGTGTCAATTGGGCCACACTCTAACTGAAGTCACCTCATGAGTGGGTTCCCACAGGAGTGGATTAAGTTTAAGAACATTTTTTCTGGACTACATAACTCCAAGTCACCATACAAGTGAATAGATTTGTTGAAACTTATCTAATTGTACGGTTTAAATATGTGCAGTTTATTGTGTGTAAATTATATCTCAATCAAACTGTCAAATATTCAGTAAAAATTCTATAAGTGATAAATAATATGTGCTCTTAAGAAAAGCTCAGCCAATATAGAATTATATACTTAGTGAAAAATCCTCTTCCCCCAAACTCCCTTATCTCTCCAGAAGTTTACAGTTACCAGCATGTATTATCCTCCAAACCTATACTATCTGTATTAGTCAGCCAAAGGGGTGCTTCGCAATATACCAATAATTGGTTGGTCTTTATAAAGGGTATTTATTTGGGGTAGAAGCTTACAGTTACCAGGCCACAAAGCATAAGTTTCTTTTCTCACCAAAGTCCACATGTTGGAGCAAGACAGCTGCCGACGTCTCCAGGGTTCAGGCTTCTGGGTTCCTCTGTTCCCGGGGCTGCGTTTCTCTCCGGGTTTAGCTTCTGGTTCCTCCACAAGTTCAGCTGTAGACCATGAGGCTCTCTACACTTTGCGTCGCTCCACAAGGCCAGTTGCAGACTATCAGTCGAATGACTCACTTGTCTTCTCCTGGGGCGCTCCTCTCCAACATCAGAACTGCTTCTCAAAACTCTGCTTCTCAAATCTTCTGCCTTTTGTCTAGCCTTTTATACTTGAGACCACACCCACCGAGGGGCGGGGCTCAACGTCCCACTGACGTGGCAGTTAACACCCCAGTCACAACCCAATCACGCCCAGATTAAGAGATCAGCCTACAAGCATGATTCAATTTATATTTTTGGAATTCATAATTACATAAAACTGTAAACCATTACACTATCTACTCATAGAAATATATATATATCTGTAGAAAGGTATAGATTTGTGGTGCTAAAATGTAGGATCATGAATCCCAGTACTTACTGTTTTTCATAATAGTTTTACTCTTCACTGTACTATTGAAATGTTTTAGTCATAAACATATATTACTTTATATATGTGTTTAAAATCTAGTTAATTAAAAAAATCTACTCCACGGGTTCATTTCACTAGGAAAAGAGAAAAGAATGCAGATTTATGCTCAATTCAAAGGATGAAGGCCAGTGAGTTCTTCCCATGCCTGCAAGTATCCACAGTATTTATCCACAGTGCACTTGCTTTGAGCCAGGAACTGTGCTTGCAATGCTGCCAAGCAGAGTCAAGGAACACACCCTTAAGATCACCTCCAGTCTTTAGATTTTATTGATTCTGTCGTTCCCCCAAATGTTTTCCCTGGGAAGCCAGACCCTCTGAGAAGAACACAGCTTCGTGTTGGAATTACTGATGGATGTGGGATTTGCCACCCCCAGTCTGCTTTGGGGAGGCATGTAGGGATTCTTTCTGACACTGATCACATGCCATTATTGGAGAGACCCTTAATAAAGGCTACACTGTTCTCAGGTCCCTCTAGGACTCTAACAACCTTATCATTTTACAGTCCACATTAGAAATCAACATATAATAATCATTCCAAGGTAACTTTTCCCAAATACCATCGAATCTCTGCCACTGCTCCCACTATTTCACTAAAAAATGTAAATAAAGAGGCTTCCGTTATAAACATGACTACATAAGTAAGCATTTTGATTCTACTACTCCTGGAAACAATATAAATACAGAAAGGGGGGAAAATCTGCAAATTTCATTTTCAGCAAACCTAGGAGAAAAAGAGCATGAACAAATATCAAAACGTGTGTGTGTAGGAGCTAACAAAAACAGCTGAAACCAGACAGAAGTCGTACAGGGGAAAGTGAAAGAAAGAAACTCAGAGAGGGATGAAGGGACCCAGTGGGTCTGTTTGAGGACGTGCAGTAACCGGAGCGCCCCTCCATTGCTGGCAGCAGTGTACAATGGTGCAGCCACTTTGGAAGACTGCTTGGCAAGCTCTAAAAAGGTAAACATGCACTGCTTTAGTTTCCTGAGGCGGCTGTAACAAATTACCCCAAACCTGGTGGTGTAAAACAACAGAAATGTATTCTCTCACAGTTCGCAAGGACAGAAATCCAAACTCAAGGTGTCAGCAGGTCGATTCCTCCTGGAGGCTCTGAGGGAGAATCTGCTCCATGCCTCACTCCTGGCTTCTGGCGGCTGTGGGAACCACTGGGTGTTCTTGGCTAGTAGATGGACCGCTCCAGTTGGTCTCTTTCTTCAGATGGCGTTCCTCTCTCAGTTTCCCTGTGATTCTCCTCCTCTTCCTAATCCAGGGTGATCTCATCTCAAGATCCTTACCTTAATTACATCTGCAAAGGCCCTTTTTCCAAATAAGGTCGTATTCACAGGTCCTGGGGGAGTATATCTTCTGGAGTGGCTTTATTCTACCTGCAGCACACAGCTACCCTATGATCTAGCCCTTCTGCTTCTAAGTATTTATTTAAAAAAAAAATCAAAACATATATTCACACTAAGGCCTGAACTACGGGAGACAAGGGAAGTACCTAGGATACAAAATTTAAGATGCTGTCTCTGAGGCTCCTGCAAGCTCCTCCTTGCGTCCTTAAATATTATACCCCAGTCACCTTGCTTGTCTCACCCTAGTCCCAGCTATGGTCCACACAAAGACTTGTATACAAATGTTTACAGAAGGCAACTTTATCCATTTATAGATCCAAACCAGAAACAACCCAAATGTTTATCAGTAGGTGAATGGGTAAACAAATTGTGGCATACTCGTATAGTAGGAGGGAACTCCTGATACATGCAAAACCATGGATAGATTCCAAATATAGTATGCCAGACACAAAAGACTACATATTATATTGATTTTTATATAAATTTATAGAATGATTAGCAAAGCTAAGTATATTAGCAAAAACTAATCTATAGTGACTGAAAGCTGATCAATGGTTGCCTGAGACAAGGAGTGTGGGATGGGATTGACTGCAAAGGGACACAGAGAGCTTTCTGGGATGATGCTAATATTCTATATTTTGAATGGGGTGGTGGGTGCATGAATTCACACATTTGTCAAAAGCTATTAACTTGGACAATTAAAATGTGTGAACTTTATTGTATATAAATAATACCTCAAAGGTTGATTAGAAAAAATTTAAAGCAATTATCAGACATCTGAGAAAAGCTTCTAACATGAAAGTTAGAAGAATAATCAAATACACAAACACATGAAAGCAACTTGGAGTTGATTATGCAAAAAAACAAACATACAACAGATATTCTCAGAGAGAATGTTGTAATCATGAAATAAGAGCACTGTGTTTTTAAAAAGGAATGTTCGGAGAAAAACAGCTCTTGGAAATAAAAGATATTAAAACAGAAATGAAAAGTCAAATAGAAGGGTAGGAAGATAAAGACAAGGAAATCCATTCATTTTTTAAATTAATAAATATTTATTGAGCACGTACATGCCAGGCACTGGGAATACAACAGTGAACAAAATACACAAACATCCCTGCCCTCGTGTAGCTTACATTTTATTGAAGGGAGACACATCACAAAAAAATAGATAATACACGTATGTCAGTAGATGTACACGCTATAGAAAAAATAAAGCAGGAAAGGGGGAGAGGACATCTGGGGGCAGAGAGGAGAGATTACAATCATTTTAAATAGTCAAGAAAGTCCTCGCTGAGAAGGTGATATTTAAGTAAAAACCAGGTGAGGAAACAAGCTTTGTGGTTGATATATCTGGGAAGCGCATTGTGGGCAAAGGAATAGCGTGTTCAAGGCCCTGGGGAGGGAGCACAACTAGCCTGCTTGAGGAATGAATTGGTAAATGTAGCTGGAGCAGTGAGCTATGAGAGTAGATTAGGTCAGAGAAATAACAAGTGGGTGAAAATTGTGTAGAGCTCTGTGAGACATTTTAAGGATTTGGGCTTTTACTCTGAAATGAGATGATTTTGGAGAGTTTTGAACAGAGAAGTGCCATGATTTGACTTGAGTTTCGAAGGAACTTTGACTCTTGGGTTAATATAGTTAAGGGCAGAAGCAGGACGCTAGCTGGGAGGCAGTTGCAATAACCCAGGATAAGAATATGATAACATGGACAAGAGTGAAAGCAGTGAAGGTGGTAAGAAGTGGTCAGTTTCTGAAAATATTTTTATGGTAGATTGGCAGCGTTGGTGGATTAGAAATGGAGTATTCGAGAGAGGAGACAAATACTTTGACCTGAGTAACAGGAAGAGTGAAGTTGCCTTTTAATAGACCAGGATGAAAGTGACAGGAGCAACTTTTGGTGGAGAGCAAAGGGAGATGTTATGTTTGAAGTGCTTGACAGACGCTCACGAGAAAACATCAGGTAGGAGGCGGGATGACTGTGGGAAGGGAGAAGTCCCACCTGGCGTGTGGCAGTTGTCAGCATGTCAATGGCCTTTACCAGGGGATTGAATGAGATCACCAAGGGAGTGAGAGTAAATAAAGATGAGAGGAAGTCCAAAAATCAAGTCTAGGAGAGGACAGAAAGATGCCTAGGAACTAGCAAAAGAAACTGAGAATGCGTGATCATGGAGTTAGGAGTAAAACCAGGAGCGCTGGTACTCTGGAAGCCAAGGAAGAAAGTTTTTCAAGGAGAGGAGTGACCAGCTTTGTCAAAAAGGTCAGTGAACAAGAGGACTGAAAACTGACCATTGTATTTAGCAAAGTGGAGACTGTTGGTGATGTTAGAAAGAGTACCTTCGGTTAAGCGGTGGGAGTGAAGCTCTTTGGAAAGGGTTCTTGGCCAACATTGTTTTATCTATATCCCACCCCAACCGTCCCCTAGATGATCTATATCTATATCCTCACCCAATTACCCTAGATTATCTTGTAGCAAATTTAAGATATATATTCTTAAAAGGGGGGCAAAGAGATTGGTGATACAGTCTTTTGTGTTAAAAGAGGGAGGGCATATTTTTATTGCTTGTATATGCATAAAGAAACTCTGGAAACATAAACAAGAAAAAATGTAAAGCCAATTCTCACCACCACCATCACCACCTGCATTCCTCCTCACCTATCTCTCCTCCACTTTTTTTTTTTTTTAAGGAGGTACTAGAGATTGAACCCGGGACTTCATACATGGGAAGCAGGCACTCAAGCACTGAGCTACACCCGCTCCCTTCTCCTCTGCTCTCAATATGCACACAGCTGTTTTAAGGCCTCCATAGTCCTCTTAGAGGCACCGGTGGATATTAACACACTCACATTAAATGTCCTCCTTAGCTCATAACACATGCTCTGGGAAGCTTTCCCTTGCAACTTCTGTTTCACTCACTAGACCAGTGCCTCTGCAAGTGTGGTCCCCTGACCACCAGCAGCGGCAGCACCTGGAAACTTGTTAGAAATGCAAATTCTTGAGTCCCATCCAACACCTACTGCATCAGAGATTCTGGAGGTGGGACCGAGGAATCTGTGTTTTCATAAGCCCTGTAGACAATTCTGGTGCTCACTCTTTTTTTTTTTTTTTAACTTTTTAAAATTGAAGTTTATCATTCATACATGAGCATCCGTAAACAATAAGAGTATAGTAAAAGTTGTGAACTTACAAAACAAACATACATATCTTCATACAGGGCTCCCACATATTACTCCACCGCCAACACTTTGCATTGTTGTGAAACAATTGTTACCAACTATGAAAAAGCATTGTCAAAACATTACTATTAACTATAGCCCATACCTTACATTTGGTGTATTTTCCCCCCAACCCTCTTGAGGACATTATGGTGCTCGCTCTTGTTAGAGAAGCACCATCCTACACAAGAAGCTCCCTGAAGAGCCTGCTTCAGCTATTGTTCCCTGCACTCAACACAGTGGGCCTCCGGCATGTGGTGGTGACTTGTTAGTCTAGCAGCTTTCTAGAGAAAGGTAGAAAGTAATTTGAAGATCTCTCTGTCAGCTACCCAGCTGGGTAACATGGGCAAACCTCTTGATCACAACTCAGTTTCCTCATCTGGAAAATGAAGTTAAAAATCCCACTTGGTCCTGCCTCCCTCCTCAGGATGTTCTAAGGATCAGATCACTTAAATGTTCTATATACTCCATGAAGGGTTATGCTGGTGAAAGACCAATAGGAAAATTAATTCTTTTGCACCCACCAGTCTTGAGGATGTAACTTGGGTTCTTTCTTGCCACCCACCCCATACCCCAACCCTCAAGGGTAACGATCCTTGAGATGTCATATGAACTCTACTCAGTTGCCCCTTTCCCTCTCCATTCTGGCCCCTCACCCACTTCCTCTTCTTGAGACATCCTTTGGGCCTCTGACCCATTTTCCTGCACTCCTACTTGACTCCTCCTCTGCTGGGAATACTGTCCTTTAAAGTTGTTTTCAGCTCTTAAACTCTTAGGTTTTTATATCTTTTCAAAAAACCCTTTTACAATAGCAATTAAAAGAATAAAATATCTCAGAAAAATATCTAACCAAGGATGTAAAGGACTTGTACACAGAAAATTACAAAACATTCCTAAAAGAAGTCAAAGAAGACCTAAATTAATGGAAGTACATTCCATGTTCATGGATTGGAAGACTAAATGTTATGTTGTTAAGATGTCAATCCTAACAAAGCAATTTACAGATTCAATGCAATCCCAATCAAAATTCCAACAACCTTTTTGCAGAAAGGGAAAAGCCAATCCTCAAATTTAAATGGATGGGTATGGGGCCCCAAATAGCAAAAGCCATCTTGAAAAACAAGAACAAAGTTGGAGGACTCATTCTTTCAAATCTTAAAACTTATTACAAAGCCACAGTGATCAAAACAGCATGGTACCAGCACAAGGACAGACAGATAGACCAATGGAATTGAATTGGGAGCTCAGAAATCAACCATCACATATTTGGCCAACAGATTTTTGACAAGGGGCCAAAAAACACTCAATTGGGAAAGAATAGTCTCATCAACAATTGGTGCTGGGAAAAGTGGATCTCCATTTGCAAAAGAATGAAAGTGGAACCCTACCTCACACCATATACAAAAATCAACTCAAAATGGATCAAAGCTTTAAATATAAGAGCCAGAACTATAAACTTCCTGGAAGAAAACATAGGGAAGCATCTTCAGGAACTGTGTTAGGCAATGGTTTTTTAGACTTTACACCTAAAACAGAAACAAAAAAAGAAAAAAATAGATAAATGGGACCTCATCAAAATTTAAAAATTGTGTGCCTCAAAGGACCTTTCATGAAAGTAAAATGACAGTTTACACAATGGGAGAAAATCTTTGGAAACCACATATCCAATAAGGGTTTAATATCCACAATATATAAAGAACACTCTTTATATATGTTGTTGCTATAACTCAGCAACAACAAAAAAATTGAAAAATGGGCCAAGGACTTGAATAGACATTTCTCCAAAGAAGATGTAAAAATAGCCAAAAAGTACATGAAAAGATGCTCGATATCATTAGCCATTAAGAAAATGCAAATTAAAACCACAACGAGACACCATTTCACACCCACTAGAATGACTGCTATATTTAAAAAGGAAAATTACAAGTGTTAGAGAGTCTATGGAGAAATAGGGACACTCATTCATTGCTGGTGGGAATGTAAAATGGTGCAGCCACTGTGGAAGACAGTTTGGCAGTTCCTCAGAAAGCTAAGTATAGAACTATCATATGACCCAGCAATCCCACTTCTAGGTATTTACCCAAAAGAATTGAAAGCAGAGACGCAAACAAATATTTGCACACTGATGTTCATAGCGGCATCATTCACAATTGCCAAAAGATGGAAGCAGCCCAAGTATCCATCAACCTAGGAACGAATAAACAAAATGTGGTACATACATACAGTGGAATATATTCAACCATAAAAAGGAATGAAGTTCCGATGCAAGCGGCAAAATGGATGGACTTAAAAGACATCATACTGAGTGAAATATGCCAGACGCAAAAGGACAAATATTGTATGATCTCACTGATATGAAATAACTAAAATAAGCAAAGTAATAGAGTCAGAATCTAGAATATAGGTTACCACAGGGTGGAGGGGGTCAGGAAGTAGGGAGTTAAGGCTTAAAATGTACAGTTTCTATTTGGGACATGGAAAAATTTTGGTAGTGGATGGTGGTGATGGTGGCACAATATTGTGTACATAATTACAGAATATGAATTATGTATTTGAATGTGGTTTAAAGGGGAAATTTTAGGTTGTATATATGTTACAAGAATAAAAAATTTTTAAATCCATAGAACTGAACAACAGTAACAGTGAACCCTAAATTAAACCATGGACTGTAGTTAATAGAACAATTATAAAAATGTGTTTTTATCAATTGTAACAAATGTACCATACCAATGCAAAGTGTTAATAATAGGGTAGTATATGGGAAGCCTGTGTTTTATGAATGATTGTGCTGTAAATGCACAACTTCTTTGATTAAAAAAAAACCAGTAAAAATAAAATTAATAAATCAATCAATCGCCTACATTGCGCACCAGGAACCATGCTAATGCTCCTTGTTTATTAACTGATTTAGTCATCACAGCAGCCCTGTGGGTAAGTAGCAGACACTGCTGTTGCTCCTCCATCCCTTTTACCACAGCCTGCATGCCTGACCCCTAGCTGCAGTGGGTGCTGGCTCCTAAAGCTCACAGCTGCCCAGCTCCAGAGAATTACCTCCACCTCATTGCCTGGGAGAAGCACTGTCCCAGTGCTTCTATCTCTATAAAATTTGCTTCCTCTAGGTGTTTCATATAAGCAATTTCATACAATATTTTTCCTTTTGTGTCTGGCTTATTTCACTAACATGATGTCTTCAAGATTCATTCATTGTGTTACATGAATCAGAACTTCATTCCTTTTTAATGCTGAATAATATTCCACGGTATGTATATACCATATTAAGTTTATCCATTCATCTGTTAATGGACACTTGGGTTGCTTCCACCTTTTGGCAATTGTGAATAATGCTGCTATGAACATTGATGTACAAATATCTGTTCAAGTCCCTGTGTATTAGTCAGCCAAAAGGGTGCTGATGCAAAGTACCAGAAATCAGTTGGCTTTTATAAAGGGTATTTATTTGGGGTAGAAGCTTACAGTTACCAGGCCATAAAGCCTAAGTTACTTCCCTCACCAAAGTCTGTTGCCACATATTGGAGCAAGATGGTTGCCAACACCTGCAAAGGTTCAGGCTTCCTCTTCCTCTTAAGGCTCCGTTGTCCCAGCTTCTTCCAATATCAGCTGTAGGCTGGGATAAGTCTAGTCTCTCTTCTGGGGCTCATTTCTCTCCGGGCTAGCTGCTCTGCTCTCTCCATAAGGCCAGCTGTAAACTACCAGGCAACTGCTTGTCTCTCTTCCCGGGACCTCTGCCGTGTCTAATGGAGCCTTCTCATTCCTCACATATCTGCTTCTCTGTGTGCTTCCTTCCTGGGTTCCAGGATCAAAACTCCAACTAACTCCTCTGCCTTGTCATTTTATCTGAGTCCCTGCCCACCAGGGGGTTGGGGACTCAAAGTCCTACTGACATGGCCCAATCAGAGCCTTAATCATAATTTAATCAAGTAAGAGTGGAACCTCTGAATCCAATACAATCTAATGTACCTAAAGAAACAGACCAATTTAGAAACATAATCCAATATCTATTTTTGGAATTCATAAATAATACCAAACTGCTACACCCTGCTTTCAGGTATTTTGGGTAAATACCAAAAAGCGGGATTGCTGGGTCATATCATAATTCTATTTTTAATTTTCTGAGGAACCACCAAATTGGTTTCCACAGTGGAAATCATGAGCAATATACAAGGGGTTCTATTTCTCCACATCCTTACCATCACCTATTATTTTCTGTTTTTTTTTTTTAAGAATGGTCATTCTAGTAGATGTGAAGTGGCATATCATTGTAGTTTTGATTTGCATTTCCCTGATGACCAGTGGTTTTGAGCATTTTTTGTGTTCTTATTGACCATTTGTGTATCTTCTTTGAATAGAGAAATCTCTATTCAAACCTTTTTACACAAATGGTTCTTATTGACCATTTGTGTATCTTCTTTGAATAGAGAAATCTCTATTCAAACCTTTTTCCCATTTTTAAAAATTTTATCCACCTCCTAAAATGGCTCCCCTGTCTTTCTGCTCATTGTCTGCTCGCTGTGTCCACGTATTGTCTCTGCTCATTGTTTCTGCTTGTTGTCTCTGCTCATTGTGTCCGCTAGTTGTCTGCTCGTCTTCCTTTAGGAGGCACCAAGAACTGAACCAGGTGTCTGCCATGTGGGAAGTGGGTGCCCAACCACTTGAGCCACATTTGCTCTCTGCTCATTTTGTCTGCTCATTTGTCATCTCACTGCGTCAGCTTGTTGCATCTGCTTATCTTCTTTAGGAGGCACCAGGAACCAAACCTGGGTCCTCCCATGTGGGAAGTGCATGCCCAACTGCTTGAGCCATATCCACCCCCAACACTGATTTTTTTTTTCTTTAGGTACCAGGGCCAGAGATTGAACCTGGGACCTTGTTTGTGGGAAGCCAGCGCTCAACTACTGAGCCACATCAGCTTCCCTGAGTTGGTTTTTCCGTTTTTTTTTTTTGCTTGTTGTTTTGGTTTTTTCAGGAGGTACCAGGAACTGAACCTGGGACCTCCCATGTAGGAGGTGGGCACTCAACCGCTTGAGCCACATCTCCCCCATCAGTTCTTTTTTATATAAAATTTTATTAAAGTATATCATTTATACATGAACATACATAAACAATAAGTGTAGAGTAAGTTTACAAAATGGTACACATAGAATGATCACATTTAAAACAAACAAACAAACAAAAATACAGGGTGTATATATATATATGTACAACACCGATCCTCAGGTGTCTGGAGGTCCTGAGACAGTTACCTCTACTCTGAGCAGTCTTGTTCTTTTATTTGGAGGACCTACAAAATGTTTTTTCCTACATGTGCTTTGATATGGAAAAGATTGGGAAGCATTGTGTAAGTAGGGTTTCCACTTTTGAAAGTGAAAGAGGCTGTACCAGTATTTACACCAGGACAGCAGGCAAACTGGGGTGTGCAGTGTAGGGTCAGAATAACGGCCCCTCCTATGTCCACGTCCTAAGCCCTGGACCCATGACTGCGACCTCACATGCAAAAGGGGCTTTGCAGGTGTGATTGAATTTAGGATCTTGAGATGGAGAGATTATCCTGGATCATCCAGGTGAGCCCACGTTAGTCACAAGGGCCTTACAAGAGGTAGGCAGGAGCTGCAGGCTTTGAAGATGGAGGAAGATGCAGTGGCTTCTAGAAGCTGCAAAAGAAAGGAAAATCAATTCTCGCTTAGAGCCTCCAGAAGGAAAGCAGCCCTGCCAATATTTGATTTTACGACTTCGGACCTCCAAAACCGTTAAGAAAATAAATTTGCATTGGTTTAATCTACTAAATTTGTGGTAATTAGTTACAGCAGCAATAGGAAACTAAGACAAATCATATTGAGAAATTGATAGAAAAATAAGAAGTCTATCTTTATGCATATATAATTTTAAAACATATGGAAAGCAATAAAGAACTAACCCAGTGAAATAATTATATTGAGAGGAAGAGTAAAGAAGGCTGGCAGGTGTAAATCTTCATCTAATGTAATGAAGGCTTCTGTTGATAAATTAAGAAATGTTATTATAAATATATTAAATAGAGAGTTGGAGAACTAAAACAAAAAACTGCTTTTAAAAATAAAAAACAAAGAGGATAGCCCAGAAAGCAGAATTTCGGACAGAGAAGGTCATATCAGCAGACAATATCTTTTTATTATAAATCCTTTGGTAAAAGTAATTAATGTTTTAACCTTGGGTGTTTCTTTTTTAATGTGAACATTAATTTTTTTTTTTGAGGTACTGGGGACTAGGAATTGAACCCAGGACCTTGTATGTGGGAAGCTGGCACTCAACCACTGAGCCACATTGGCTCCCCTGAGTTGGTGTTTTCATTTGTTTTGATTGTTGTTTGGTTTTTTTTTTTCTTTCTTTTCTTTTTTTTCCAAGGAGGCACTGGGAATCAAACCTGGAACTTACCATGTGGGAAGCAGGTACTCAACTGCTTGAGCCACATCTGCTCCCAAACATTAATTTTTAAAGTAAGATAGGGTGAGGTTGGGGACACCTCCAAGAGCTCATTGGGCCCGGGTTCTCCAGAGCTCTGTCCCTGCCCTACCGGAAACATGTTTGTAGCCGCACCTCACTCACAAAGCCTCCCCTAGCCTCTTAGGCAGCCAGCAGCTTCCTTGCTCTCAGTCTTGTCTTGAGACAGCACCAACTGATGGATTCTCCTGAAATAAGGCAGGAAAAGACACCATTGGACAGGAAATGTTGCCCCCGAGCAGTCCCAGGTGCTTTAAGGGACCTGGAGCAAACCCACAGAGCCCCATCTGTAGGTGGGCAGACCTTGGGGTTTACCTCACAAAGGTCACAAGGGTCTGGGAGTGCTTAGAAGAAAGAAGCAATCAGAAGGATGTTCACTGAAACACCATTTCCACAACCTGACCAGAACAAGGAGGGTTTTTCTAACCCCATGTGGGCTCCCTGTTGCCACTGAAAAAGTGCTGGAGTGGGAGCCAAAAGAAAAGGGATCAGTCCAGCCCTGCCTTTTACTATCAAGTTTCTTCCAATCCGGGCTTCGTTTCCTCATTGATCAAGTAAGGAGAGAAAGGCAGTTCATCTCTCAAATCTCCCAGCTCAGTGACTAGGCCCTAGATTAGACACAGAATCAGTAGAGGTTACTTTGGAGTTTCTTTGAGCTCGTCTACTGCAATCCATTTGTTTCATACATGGGAAAACTGAGGCTCAGAGAGGCAAAGATATTTGTTCAGTGTCACACTTGGTAACAAAGTTGAGTGAGAACCTGTAACCCCTCACTTGGATTATAGGATTCTTTCTGCTGTGTCATGCTGCCTTAGTCACAATTTGCCATACAAAGGTGGAGAGTGGTGGATATGGTGGGTTGGCCTCAGCATCCATTCCAACCTCCTCCCAATCTGTCTTCCAGTACTGCAGAGGCTGGAAAGAGTGAAAACTACATTCTTCAGACTTCCTTGCAGCTAGGGCTCTGGAAGTGAATTAGGTTCCACCACTTGGACATGCTGGCACAACCCTGGAAGGCAGCCATGTGTGGGGCCATCCTCCCTAAGGCTGTGACTCCGGCAAGCATGGCCATGGAGGTGTTTTTCTGCAGCAGCACTCTCGTGTCCAGAAAGAGTCAGTGCTGAAGGCCATTGCTTCAGTAGCTAGCTCCCGAATCCCTGAAATCAGCAGTTCCAACAACAAACCTCCTGCCTCCGATCTTCCTAATTGTGGGAACTATTCTTGAAGGCCCAGCCTAGAGCCTGTTTCCCCATGTTTCCAACATTCTATATGCACCTAATTCCCTGTAGTAAATATATTAGTATTTAAAATAGCTCCAATTACGT
>PVKH010018346.1:0-15158 GCA_004027955.1 Chaetophractus vellerosus | reverse complement strand
GGCGAACGGCTCACTCCAGCATCAGAACTGCTTTTTCAAATCTCCTTCTCCAAAGCTCTGCTCTCAATCTGCTCTCTGCTGCCTCTTATCTAGCCTTCCATACTTGAGACCACCCCCACCGAGGGGCGGGGCTCAACGTCTCACTGACGTGGCAATCAACGCCCCACTCACAACTCAATCATGCCCAGATGAACAGATGGGCTTACAAACATAATCTAACTTATATTTTTGGAATTCATAATTAATTCAAACTCAAACCACTACAGGGGTCTAAGAAAGAAGGCTGTTTTTCTGTGTTTATTATTTTTTTCTTCTAGCTCCTATTTTTGAAAAAAAAAGTTGCTGCTGTCTTGTTTCTTGCTTGTTTTGTATCCCCACCCTTTCTTTCTCTGCTTCTTTATTTTTCTTTTTTTCCCCTTTTATTCTTTTGGTTACTGATCTATTCTAACGATGCTATTTCTTTTCACTCCTTCATCTTTATATCTGTTGTTTTCTGTTGTTCTTTAATTTCATCTCTTTCACTTGGTCTCCAATTTTTTTTTTGCTTGAATTTCTCCCTCTCTCCATTCTTCTCTGTATACTTTCTCTTTTTTACCTTTTTCTTTCTCTCTTTTCTGTTTTCTTTTTTTCCTCTTCTTGCCATTCCAGCATTTTAATTCATTCTATATATTTTTTTCTATTCTCTTTCTTGTTTCATTCTTTCTATTCCACTTTCTTAATATCATTTCTCTGTGCTTCTTACTTGTATTAATTTTTCAATTACCTAGATCTTGTATGTTTGCTCTCCATTCTTCTTGTCTTCCTATAACTTTCCTTTTCTTTGGTCCCAATTTTTTTCATTCAAAAGAACATAGGGAGATCTCTCTCACAAAAAAATGGTTGAGTTGGTGCAAGATCCCACCCAAGTGAGCTGTTTTGGGAACACACACAGTAGAAGGCTTCAGGGCATCAATCTGGAGACAGCTGGATGAAGAAATAAATGGATAAATGGATAAATAGATAAATACATGACTCAACAATTATAGTGGGGGACTTTTATACACCATTAGCACCATTAGACAGACACCTCAACAAAGAATCAATAAAGAAATAAATATTTTGATTAAAACATTAGAGAATTTTGATCTAATAGATACATACAGAACACTACACCCAAATACAGTAGGATATACATTCTTCTGAAGTGCACATGGATGATACTCCATGATGGACCACATGCTAGACCACAGAAAAATTCGCAATGAATTCAGAAAGATTGAGATGATACAAAGTAATTTCTGTGACCACAATGGAATGAAATTGGAAATGAGTAAGGGCCAGAGAAACAGATTAGACACAAAGATATGGAAAGTACACAACACACTCTTATCCACTGAGCTATCTAGCCAGCCCCACAACACACTCTTATACAAACAGTGGGTCAAGGAGGAAATCTCAAAAGAAATCAGGAACTACTTTGAAATGAATTAAAATAACAACACAACATATCAAAACCTATGGTATGCAGCAAAGGCTGTACTGAGAGGGAAATTAACAGCCATAAATGCATATATCAAAAAGAAAAAAAGAGCTAAAATCAAAGACCAAACTGTACACCAGAAGGAGTTGGAAAAACAACACTAAACTAACCCCAAAGGAGGTAGAAAGAAGAAAATAAAAAATATTAGAGCAGAGCTAAATGACATAGAAAATAAGAAAGCACTAGAAAATATAAACAAAACCAAAAGCTGGTTCTTTGAGAAGATCAATAAAATCAAGAAACTGTTAGCCAGACTAACGAAGAAAAAAAGAGAGCATATGCAAATACACAACATAAGAAATGAGGAAAAGGATATCACCACTAACCCCATAGAAATACAGAGAATACTTTGAAAAATTATATGCCAACAAGAATAATTTAGAGGAAACAGACAAATTACTAGAAACTTACAAGCAGCCTACACTGATGAAAGAAGAAATTGATGAAGTCAGCAGTCTTAAAACAAGTAAAGAGATAGACTCTGTCATCCAAAGCCTCCCAACTAGGAAGAGCCCAGTACCAGATGGCTTCACTGGTGAATTCTAACAAACACTCGAAAGAACTATCACCAATGCTGCTTAAGTTATTCCAAAAAATATAAATAGAAGGAAAATTGCCTAACTCATTCTATGATGCCAAAATCACCCTAAAATCAAAGCCAAACAAGAATGGGACAAGAAAGGAAAATTACAGACCACTCTCCATAATGAAACTAGATGTTAAAATCTTCAACAAAATACTTGCTAATCGCATTCAACAACATATCAAATAAATTGCACACCATGAGCAAGTGAGTTTCATCCTGGATATGCAAAGATGGTTCAACATAAGAAAATCAATCAATGTAATACACCACATAAAGCGACTGAAGAGAATAAATCAAAAGACCATCTTTATAGACACAGAAAAAGCACTTGACAAAATAGAGCACCCCTTCCTGATAAAAACACTGAAAAAGATAGGGATAGAAGGAAACATTCTGAATATGTTAAAGGGTATATATGGAAACACCACAGCTAATATCAACTTCAATGGTGAAATCCTAAAATCTTTCCCTCTATGTTCGGGAACAAGACAAGGATGACCACTATCACCGCTCCTATTTAACATTATCTTAGAAGTACTTGCTTGAGCCCTGAGGTAAGAAAAAGATAAAAGGCATCCAAATTGGAAAGGAATAAGTAAAAATTTCATTATTTGTAGAAGACATGATCCTACACATAGAAAGCCCTGAGAAATCTACAACAAAACTTCTAGAACTTATAAATGAGTTCATTAAATTCACAGGCTATATGATCAATGCTCAAAAATCAGTAGCATTTCTGTACACCAATAATGAGCAATCTGAAAAGGAAATCAAGAAAAAAATACCATTTACAATGTAACTTAAAGAACCAAACTCGTAGGAATAACTTTAACTAAAATTTCAAAGAAATTATGTACAGAAACTTACAGAACACTGTTAAAGGAAATCAAGGAAGACTTAAACAAATGGGAGAATATTTCCTGTTCATGGATGGGAAGACTAACCATAATTAATATGTCTATCCTACCCAAACTAATCTACAGATATAATGCAATCCCAATAAAAATCAACACATCATTTTTAATGAATTGGAAAAACTAACTACAAAATTTATTTGGAAGGGTAAAAGGCCCTGAATCACCAAACACATATTGTAAAAGAAAAATAAAATTGGAGGTATCACCCTACCTGACTTTAAAACATGCTCCAAACTACAGTGGTCAAAACTGCATGGTATGATCCATGTGCGCTCGAGAAGAATGTCTATGGCCTGAACTGTGATCTATGTCTGATGGCAAAGCCCCAAAATGTGTGTATCTATCATAGGCATTATGCCACACTTAGGGATGTGCATGTGGGAGGGGTGGGGGGTGGCATATGGGTACTCCTGCAATCTCTGTATAACATTTATGTAATCAATGTATCCTAAAAATGTATATAGATATATAAAAAATAAATAAAAAATTAATAAAAATTAAAAAAAAAAAGAAATAAAACACTGAGGGAATAAACAGAAGAAAATGTCACTATACATACAAAACAACAGATTTTACAGTGATGAGAGACATAATGTCACAAATTTTAAAATATATTTTCTCATTATTTTTATTATTTCAAAAAAAAAACTGCATGGTATTGACAAAAGGATGGACATACCAGCCAATGGAACTGAATTGAGAGTTCTAATATAGATCCTCACATATACAGTCATCTGATATTTGACAAGTCCACCAAGGCAACTCAACTGGGAGAGAATGGCCTCTTCAACAAATGGTGCTTGGAGAACTGGATATCCACATCCAAAAGAATGAGAGAGGAACATCACCTCACACCTTATACAAAAATCAACTCAAGATGGAGCAAAGATCTAAATATAAGAGCCAGTACCATAAAGTCTTGGAAGATAATGTAGGGAAGCGTCTACAAGAAGTTGTAATAGGAAATAGTTTCATGAACTTCACACCTAAAGCACAAGCAGTGGAAGAAAAAACAGATAAATGGGATCGCCTCAAAATTAAATACTTTTGCACCTCAAAGGATGTTATCAAGAAAGTAAAAAGGCAGTTTACCCAATGGGAGAAAATATTTGGCAACCATATATCTCATAGGTGCCTAATAACCTACATAGATAAAGAAATCCTACACTTCAAAAATAAAGACATACAACACATTTTAAAAATGGGCAAGCTACATGAAAAGACACTTCTCCAAGGAAGAAATACAAAAGGTTTAAAAGCGCATGAATAGATACTCAACATCACTGGCTATTAGGGAAATACAAATCATAACTACAATGAGATACCATCTTACATCCATTAGAATGGTGGCTATTAAAAGAACAGCAGACTATAAGTGTTGGAGAAGTTGTGGTCCACCGCTGGTGGGAATGTAGAATAGTCCAGCCATTGCGGGGGACAGACAGGCAGTTAGTCAGAAAACTCACTATAGAACTTCCATATGACCCAGCAATTCCACTGCTGGGTATATACCCAGAAGAATTGAAAGCAAAGACACAAACAGATATATGCACACCAATGTTTATAGTGGCATTACCCACTATTGCCAAAAGTTGGAATTAACCCAAATGCCCACCATCAGATGAATGGATAAACAAAATGTGGTACATACATACAATGGAATATTATTCATCTATAATAAGGAGTAAAGTGATAACACATGGGATAACATGGATGAATCTTGAGGATCTTATGTTGAGTGAATCAAGTCAGGCACTGAAGGATTAACAGTACTTGATGGCACTGATATGAATTAAGGAGATTGAGTAGACTCAGAGAGCATTTGCCTGGAAGATAGGTTTTACTAGAAATAGAAAGGGAGAAGAAAGTTGTGAGCTAATAGCCATACAGATGTAATCTATGTTAATATGACAGTGTGTAGTTGTATATGGAAGGGCTATGACAGGAGGGTAGTGATATTACTGAGTTGGGTGGTACAGGTTTGACAGGTGAGTAGATTGGAAAGGGTGGTTTGGAAGGTCCAGGGTACTGTGGCAATGGCTGGGAGAGAGTCTGGGTGAACCTGGGATTTGCGGGTGAACCCTGGGGATTTGGTTGAAAGTACAAAGTTGGGATTGCTCTTATGGCGATATGACAAGGAAAGGTTACTGCTTTAGGGTGTTGGATGGGGGCATTTGGGGCAGGGTTGCACCTGAAGCAGGATCATAGGGAGTGTATGAGTGATCATTCTGTCATAATGTGTTGTATCATTGGTTGGAGACCCACACAATGAGCGAGAAGGAGTTGGACTCCCATCCTCAAGATGACTGATTTGTTCACAAATAGACAGGTTGGAGTCTCTTGAGATCATGGGCAGTTCCTAATAGGGGAGGGCAAACCAATGTGTCAAGACCTCAGTCTTGTTGCATGTAACTATGAATCTTGTCATCCAAGGAGTGAAGCCAAGGGTTGGCCATGGGCCATGAGGGGAGAGGGAGGAATATAATAGAACGGACAGGGGATTTTTAGTAGGCAGTGGAAGCATTCTACATGATCTTACAATGAGGGATACAGGACATGGTAAATATCATAAAAATTTATAAAAGTGTACAGTCTAAAATGTAAACCATAATGTAAACCATTGACCATGTTTAGTAGCTATGTTTCGCTAATTGTATATCAGTTACAACAAAGGTACCATCCACATATAAAAATGTATTAATATGTGGGGGAGGAAAGGGGGAGGATGTTGGGTATATGAGAGTCTCCTGTATTCTGTGTGTGACTTTGCTGTGACCTAAAACTTCTTTGAAAACAAAATGAAAAAGAGTGAGACACTGGGGAATGAATGTGGGAAGGTGCCATGGTACAGACAGGATGCCAGATATTGTGGTGATGAAAGGCAAAATGTCAAAAAAAATTTTTTATATTTTTCATTTATTTAAATATCTCAATCTTTTAATTTTATTGTATTTTCAGCTTCTTAAAATTTTTATGTATTTTATATGTTATATTTAAACATATCATTATTGTATCATTCTCTTATTAATTTTATTTGGCTGTTGTAATGGCTTCATTTTTGAAGAAGCTTTGGATCACAGAAGGGTTTCAATAGGGTTAAGGGAGAATCGTTGGTGTCAGTGATGGTGGATGTGTGAGCATACATATAAAGTATATAAAAATGTTCAAATGTTCACGGGGCATTATCACAGTGGGTGGAGACTCACACAATAACTGAGAGAATACTGAATTCCCATCCTGAAGAGCTCTGCCTCATTCTCTGCCCCAAGTGCAAGGGCAGTGACTAGTGAAGGACGATGATCCACTGATGAGCCCTTGATATTCATGACTTGACTTATGAGACTTTGCTCTTGAAATTTAAACTTAGCCTATTGTTATGAAGTTCCTAAGGATTGCCTCCTGATAGCCTCCTTTTTGCTCAAATCTCTCTAAGCCAACCTCAGCCTATGAATGCATTACCTTCTCCCTAGCTTGGGATGTGACTCCCAGGGTTGAGCCTCCCTGGCACTGAGGGATTGCTTCCGAGCACCAAATAGCAAAGCAATTGGAAAAAGACGTCTATTAAAAGGGGAAAAGGGTGAAGACAAATGAGTTTGTATGGCTAGGAGACTTCAAAGTGAGTCAGGATGTCATCCCAAGGAAACACACACACACCTCAGCAGGATCTCATAGACTGCCAAAGTGGATACTACACCAAATAGTGGAGCGACTGAGGACTCTAGAGACACCCAGTTCCTATGGTCAGGGCAGACAGCTCTGGAGTTTGGTGTCTAGCCATCAGGTACTACTTTGGAGTTTGTGCTGCTCAGAGTGACAGAGTTGGACTCAATTATGTCTTCCCTACATGTGGCTCATTTATCCCTTCTATTTAAGCCTATACTTGGTGCTGGAGTTTGTATTATATAATACATAATATACTTGCTATATAATGTATAATATATAAGGTACAATATTATAGCAGTGTATTTTATAACACACATATTATACTGTATCTTATAAAAAATGACATTTTCTGCAATTGTCAACAGGATAAAAACTCTTTAATGTAACCCATTAGTTGATATCATTTGAGATTTGAAAATAACATGCTCAATGTGTTTGAAAAAATTTACAAAAACTTATTTTTAATTAGAAAGACATCATTCTGATATTAATAAGAAGTCTTTCATCTCTGGGGAAAATGTCTATAAGTTATGAATTGTACTACAGAATATGCACAGCTGTCTGTGAAATTAGTGAAGACACTACTTTTCAGAATTTAAAAGATTCTGACCCCCCCCCAAAAAAATTCTAACACTTCCAACATTTCAGAAACGTGATAATTTATATACATATCTCAAAAATTCTTATATATACATTCATAGATGGAAAACAAATATTCTCTTTAAAATGCACAAAATACCAAAATACATACATACATTGAACCAACAGCTTTATACCTACTAGTACTGCAAAGAAGATTGGCCCTTTCTTACATAATGGCCAGAACAATGACACATATGCCCATCCAGGACAAAAGTGCTGTTTGTGCACCTCTCAAAATATAATTAAAACAAACTTAAGAATAAATATGTTTTCAAAAAGTAGTGGTATATATATCAAAAACAGACTATTGATATGGCCAAGTAGAATATTCAAAAATATTTTATTTAGAGAGGCCTTATGACAAACATGTTATTATTATTAAGTAGACAATATATAAATGACTCTTTAAATGGGAAGTGAAGAGGCAAGATTTTATACACAGCAGTGTTCATCCAAAATAGATTGAGGATATATATTTGGAGTATAGTCAAGAAAGAGATAAAATATCCAATGCAAATTACATCAGGATCATAAATCCTAAGAATAACATGGAAATATGTAACAAATAAACTGGTTGAGACTGGAGGGAATTTTCTGCCATATCATGTGTGCAGGCAGGAATTTACACATAAGAGAATGGAATCCATGTAAGCGTTCCTTTTAGGAATAAGATTTGAGTAATTCTACATGCGGGCATAGTAGTTTAAACAAATATGTTTACTAGTACTTCAGTATCTGTAGGTTTTGGCAAGAGTTTGAAGTGGGGATAGTCAAATTCATTTAAACATTCAATCATTTAATCATTTTCTCAACAAACACTCAACTACTGACCAGTTTCTGTGTTGTAGAAAGAAAGATGAATGCTAGCAAACACATGTGTGAAGATTTAAGCAATTTTTGACAACTAATCTTGTATAATTTGTACTATATTTAAACCAAATTTCTTAAAAGATTGACTTGTGTTCATAGTTTTTAATGGGTAAATGTAATGCACATTACTTTGTTTATGAGAGAAAATTATTCTTTACATATGGCATTTTGAAGGTACATTAATGTGCCTAGTACATAACAATCACAATACATTTCAGGCTAACTTTAAAAGTACATCTTCAGGCAGAAGTGATTATCTGATTAAAAGGGTAATATAGAAATTTGAAATGTTTCTTTGATAACTGTGTGGCCCAAAAATGTTAAACTAATAAAATTAATCTAATCATACTCATTTTAAAGTAATAATTTTCTTAGTGCTGTTATAACATCCTTGTTCCTAAGACTGTCTATCATGCGATTAAACATTGGAGTCACAATGGTGTAGAAAATAGAAAGCAGTTTGTCAGGTCCTGCAGAATGATTGAATTTGGGTCTTAAATAGGTGATGGTAGCAGATCCAAAGAATAAAACAACCACCAGCAGGTGGAAAGAACATGTGGAGAAAGCTTTGGCCCATCCTTGCTCTGTTGGCATCTTCAGAATGGTGGAAATGATTTTGCTGTAGGAGGCAAGTATCAACATGAAAGGAACTGCAACAAACAACATAGCTACTAAATAGACAGGTAACTCATGCACTGATGTGTCCCCACAGGCCAGTTTGAGAAGGGGAGGGATGTCACAGAAGAAGTGGCTAATTTGGCTAGAATCACAGAAATCCAGAGAGAAAATTTGCCATGTTTGCCCTATTTGGACTGGGATTGCACTGATCCAGGAGCCAGTTGCAAACTGAATACATGTCTTTTGGTTAATGACTAGAGGATCATGTAGCAGGTTACAAATGGCCACATAGAGATCACAGGCCATCACAGCCAGGAGGAAAGATTCAGCAGTTCCCAGAGTAAGGAATAAGCACATTTGGGTGGTGAATTTCACCTTAGAAATGCTTCTCTCCTGAGTCCAAAGATCCAGCAGAATTCTGGGAAGATTGACAGATGCATAACAGATTTCCAAAGGGGAAAAATTTGTCAGGAAAAACTACATAGGTTTCTGTAGAATAGAGTGAAGCCTGGTTATTACGATTATGAGGGTATTTCAAATTAAATTAATCATGTAAATGACAGATAACACTCCAAAAAGAAACCCTTGGAGATTTGGAAGTTCAGAAAATCCCAGGAGCACAAATTGTGACACTGTGGAAACATTGACTTCTGCTTTTTTCTCTTCATGTTTCATCTGTAGGAATGATTAAATCAGAAGTACAAGTTACTTCGCTTTTCAAGAAAAGGCTTTGGTTTTCTTATATATAAACTTAGCATCAGTGCCCTCCTATTTTTCCAGCTCTGTATAAGAACAGATGAACTCTCAGTGGTTCTACATGTCAGGAAAAAATGAACCATATTTTCTTTTTTTATTTCTTAATGTTTATTCTATTTCCTTATTTCTGGTTGTATTTGTCAGCCAAAAGGGCTGATGCAGAGTAACAGAAATTTGTTGCAATATATAAAGGGTATTTATTTGAGGCAAAAACTTACACTTACAATGCCCTGAAGAATCTAACTCAAGGTTACTTCCTTAAAAAACTGCTGCCACGTGTTGAAGCAAGATGGTGGGTGACATTAGCGAGGGTTCAGTCTCACTTTTTCCTCTTAAGTCTCCATAGGTCCAGCTTGTACCAATCTCAGCTGTAGGCTTGCAAAGGGCTCATATCTCTTCCCAGGGCTTGTTTCTTTCTGGGCTCTGCTGCTCTGGTCTCTTCACAAGATCAGCTGTAAACTATCAGGCACATGGCTACTCTCTCTTCTGGGGGCCTCTGCTGTATCTATGGAGCTGTCTCCCTTCCTTTGTGTATCTTCTCTGTATATCAACTTCTGTGTCTGTGGGACTCTCTTCTAGAATGTGTATTCATTTATATAGCCCCACCAAGAGGATGAGGACTCAACCCTGCAAGCCCTAATGATGTGGTCAAATCAAAGCCTCAGTCTTTATTTAAAGGAGTAAAAGTAAAACCACTGAATTTAATACAATAAAAGGGTATCATGCCCTTTTATGTTTGTAAACAGAATAGTTTACAAACATATCCCTTATCTCTTTTTGGAATTCATAAATAATATCAAACTGCTACACTGGTGATAACATGTAATTTTAGATTTTACTATCTGGACACTTGAAATATCACAATCTGAATTTATGTTCAATTGTAGCAACTAGTCCTTTTTTTCAGTTGGCAAGCTTCCCATCTTTCAAGTATGTTTCTTTTCATCTTCAATTAAAATTGATTTTATTGCACAAGTAAATAGTTTGTAAGACTTTCAAAACAGTTTTTTGAATGAAGCATACAAATATATTTAATAAAAACATGGTAGATTTCCTGTATTATCTCCAACATCTTTTACATTATGCACATGAAAGCTATTTTAGTAGAAAAAAATTATCTTAACCCCAAAATATTATTGGATGACATATAATCTTTATTTAAAGATTTATTTTTTATTTATTACATATCCCCCCCCTTTCTGCTTGTTCTTGCTGTGTTCATTCTTGTGCTCTTTTGTGTCTGCTTGTCCCTCCCCCGCCACCCAGTGCGGCGATCCGCTGAGTCAGCTCCCTGCACGGCGCGAGCTTGCCCTGCTCGCGGGGGCTTGCCCTGCTTGCGGGGACTTGGCAGCTTTGCCCTGCCCGTGGCAGCTTTGCCCTGCCCACAGAGGCTTTGCCTTGCCTGTGGAGGCTTTGCCCTGTCCACCATGGCTTGCCTTCTCAAGGTGGTCTGCCTGCTCGAGGAGGCCCTGGGAACCAAACCCAGGGCCTCCTATGTAGTAAACCGGCACCCTACCAATTGGGCTACAGCTGGCCTTCCATTTAATCTTTTAAACTAGGTTTCAGCCCTGAGTGGGCAGACCACCTTGAGAAGGCAAGCCACTGTGGGCAGGGAAAGCCGCCATGGGCAGGGCAAGCCACCACAGGCAGGGCAAGCCTCCGTGAGTAGGGCAGGCTGCTGTGCAGTGAGCTGACTTGGCGGATTGCCACAGTGGGGGGGGAGACAAGCTGACAAAGAAGAATGCAAAAGATGAACACAGCAAGAACAAACAGAAAGGGGTTATATGTAATAAATAAAAAATAAATCTTAAAAAAAATAAACTAAGTTTTCATTTGAATGGATGTTATCTAAGTCAGAAATCATACATTTTATTCAGATTTTGTAGTGCAAGGAAAAGGAGCTCTAAAGTGGTCTTCCTGTCTAAGAAACCCCAAGAGGTCAGAATTAGTTTCCCTTATCATCTATGCATAAGTAAGCAATTTTAATGAGAACATGCACATATTTATCCAATTTATAAACCTATTTTATAGAAGGAATATCAACTACAACCTACAACTCATCTATGATAGTTCCTCAAATAATCCACATCCTCATCAATCACTGTTTTTCTCTACATCATCTGTCTTATTCAGTCTTTTCTTTTCAACACATGAATGTGTTTAAAACATGAGTGTGTTGGGGTGTGATCTTCAACCTTTATTATTCATTTTTCATATTTCTTTATCTTGAGTATACATTTCTTACAGTATTTTATATAACTTTCTAGGCAATGAATGCTATATTTGTTTATGCTATATTTGTTTATGCCATATTTGTTTTATAATAATTGATTTACAACTCCTTGGATAAATTACAAATGAGTCAAATTAATTGCTTTTCTGGGATAATTCTCAAAATGTAAAAAGAAACTTTATTGCAAAACTTAGACTCCTCTTAATAGAATAAAACGTGTGTTGTGTGTATAAAAGAATTATACCCTTTTCATTCATTGTTGCAAAAGAAACACCTTGCCTCATTGTTTTCAGGATATGGTAGATTACTTCTATATTATGTAACTAATTTGAAAGACATAGAATCATTGCACTGAATAGACACACCTATAAACATATGCGGAGGACCTTTAGGGTGAACAAAAGATTTCAGTTTCAAAATCAGTAGAAATAAGTAGGACAGATGTAACCATTCATGCAAAACTTAGGCATCATGAGTATTTCCTGTGACTGGGAAAAATAGGGCCAAATAATAATTTAATTTATCCTCTACAATACTTCAGGCTAAATACTAAAGTACTAAAGATGTATAGTCTTTCTGCAGTCATTATCTTATACAATTCTCCCAATGAAAATTTGATTGTAGGGATTGTTAAAGATGCTGTAAGTGAACCTCCAGGATGATAAGAAAATTGTAGGTAGCAGGTGACACTCCTAAATTATGATTTCAAGTCTTTGAGACTATAAATCTCATGCTTTTCTTTCAGTACAATATTCTACAAAATTGTAATTGTTTTAATCACATACATGATTCATTCTAGAACATAACACACAGATGTTCAAAATTATTTGTTGAATGAATCTCCACATCTTTCTATAATAGCTCTTATCATGCATCCAAACATTGATGATATAACCATTGCCCTTGGAATAGCTATCCCCTTTATTATGGCTGCTCTTTTTGTAAGCTTTTCCCTCATTCTTTGATCTCCCTATATTATTCCTGTCTGTCCATGAAAAGTAATGCATTTGAAAATTAAACTAAAAGTAGGTGTCAAAAACAATTAGCAAGTAAAGCAACAAAAGACCTTATAAACAATACTATGTTCAAGACTTTTTATTGCCTCGATTTTTATCTATAAAAGAGAAAAACATTTGTATAAATACTAAATGAAATCCCTGAAATAAAACTATGTGTAAAGTAAGAAATATAATTATTCTAATTATTCAAATTGTGTTCAGCTTCTAAAAACAATCAGGACAAATGAGCAAAACAAGGCTTCTCAAAACTTGGAGCTCGTTTTCCTGAGTTTTGGCACTATTGAAGGTACTATCTGTAAAACTCAGAAAGAAAGTCACTAGATAATTCAGCTACATGTTGACACCTTTATTTGTTCACATACTTCATGTTTAATTTTCTGGTCACCTCAGTGAAATAATGGTTTTCTCTGAGGTAGGGATTGTGTTATCAGCTACCAAATCTCTCATGACAATGTATATATTGTTTATATTCAAAGCAAGTTTATAAAATCAAAATGAATAAAGGAAATAAAAATCAGAAATTGGCAAATGTAATTGAGATGACTTCTTAAAAATTTTATTGAGGAGAATTCTCTAATGACAAAAATGAAAACAGGTCAATGAGTCCCTAATATTTTCAGATTCATTTATCATTGGACTTAACTCTTATCATATAAGAACTTTCTTTGATGTCAGTTATATATAGATAGATAGATACATACATACATACACTCAATTCAATACTGCATAACAATATCATACTCATTATTTAGGCATCATTTGATTTTAATGAGATACCCCAGATTTAATACATATAAAACACTGAAATCCATTGTTAATACATATAATCATAATCACTGGATAAATGTTACCACTTATGATGAAGACGATGGTATTAATCTTTGATATATTGGCAAATTATATTACAAAGTGCTTTGAATTTTGTTTTCATTTGATCTTACAATCAGGAAAGTCAGAAAATTACAAAGGCTATAGGAAACAATATTTGACATTTTTTAAAAATCAAGAATTTTTTTCAATTTCTAGAATTCAATGTTTTTTTGACAATGCTTAAAAAAGTACAGATAGATGGAAAAATAAATTTTATATTGGACAGAAATAGTTCAGGCTTACCTATTTGTATTGAGGGAAATTTCATACTTATCTTTATTGATTGAGGTAAAAATCAGAGATAAAATTAGGAAAAAGAAATTTAATGTTAGATAATGTCTTAAAACAGATGTTATCTTCTAAAATATATTCTGCTGTAAGAACAAATAGTATCCTATAAGCAATAAAAATTCTCTGCCCTGGGGATCAGCTCCAGTCCCATGTTAATTTCTAATTGAACTAAGCCATTCTTCCTGCCATTCAAGGAGTTCGGAACAATCAAATACATATATGACCATATGACTCCTAATGTATTTTCTCAGTCTTTCTCTAACTCTTGCTGTTAATTTCAAATGTGTTTCATGTGACTCTTGGCAACAGAGATTCAGTCACACATTGTATAAAACATTTGTGATATATTGTTCCAGATATACCTCATAAAGCCTGGCAAATTAGAGCTATGTTTTAACAGAGTTTGACTGGTGGAAGACTTAAAGCCACATGTTCAAATCCCTACCCTTTAGTTTATGGCCAGTTGAATTTCTGTATGTCAAATATTTGTAAAAATAAAGAAATGATGGTACTTCAGTTGCAGATGGTCCTAATTTTAAAAGACATTGAGAAAGGAAATATGCCCACTTTAAGCCTTAGAGATTTATTTGTCTCATTTGAGTGTGGTGGACTCACAAAAAATGTAGTAAATTAAGGATAAACAGTTAAGAAACTTATAGAAAATTTTAAATTTGCATATAAAATATTAGGATATGTTGATTTCATTAATTGATTCATTTAATACACTTATTATGATGCTAAACAGTTCCTTTTTCTGTGGGAACTCACAGGCTACCATATGTGTTTCTTGTAAAAGCACAAAGACCATTGACATATTATGGAAGTTCTGTCCACTTCCACACCAACTTTATCAATATATTACCTCTGTTCTGCTCTTACTACTTTCTATTGATAATAAAATCCAAATGTGGAAACTTGTGGTAGTATTTTATATAAAGTATTTTCCTGAGTCAATGTGTGCAGAATTGTTCAAGACTGAGTCAGTTTGAAATTCTTCCTTAAGAATTTGAATCTTAGGACCTCCTAGACTTCCAATATGGAAACCACCCCAAACAGTGGGCCACCAGAGGTCTTTGAAGATATCCAGGTCCTATACCAGGGCAGATAATCCCAGAGTTTGGTGCCTTACTAGTGGGCCCTAACTTGGAATTCTTGCTCCTGAGAGTGATAGAAA